>CAJVQA010008844.1:0-12609 GCA_910591915.1 Cetraspora pellucida
CCATCACTGGGATTTGAACTCTAGACCTGCTACTTGGGGGTTGACAACCTATCCACTTCACTAGGTCGCCACACCCCTTAATATTATTCTTATAACATTTAGCAGATATAATACTTATATAAAATTTTCAAAATGTGAATAAAGCATAATATATCAGAAATGCTGACAAATTATGCCTTTTGTAATAGTCTCTATGCAAGTGCAAATATGAGTTTTATCAGTGCATAATGCTAACAAATTTTCTTTATATGAAAGTTTACCTATACATCGAATTCTTCAAGTTTCAACTACATTTAAACCCTCCATACTGTTTAGTAAAGATTGTAAGATCATTTGCAATTTATTTAATATATCTTTTATAAAGTTATCATTAACTGTATCTAAATCCAAAATCTACAAAAATGAATATAGTATTATAAATATCTGTAATATTACTTATAAATAACAATAATATATAAAAAATTAAATATCTTTATCTTAACAGAAGATAAGGCTAATGAACCTTCATAAGAAATGACTAGAATATTTGAAATTGTTGCCATGATAATACAGGTGGTGTTAAAAATCATACAAGAACTGCATCGACATTTGAAAAAAATTGTGATGAAATGTGTGAAAGACCAATAGTTTTATATTGATCTTTAAGATCAACTAGTTTACAATATTAAGATTTATTCTTATGTTTTTTATTTATTATTGTTTTAATATTACAAAGTGTGCTTGCACAATTTAAAGCTTTTTTTATAATACCAATAAATGATTCAACACTTTGAGTACTTTGTACATTAGCATTAAACTGAAATGGTGTAAAAGATTTAGCCCAACTCATCTGATTATTATACAATACTTTGTTCATATAATTATAACATTCTGGAAATGACTTTAACATAGATTTCCAATGTTGATTGAATAATTCTACACTCAATGCATTTCTACATGTATAAAATGCCTTACTAAAAGAATAAAACTTTGAATCTAACTTCATTTTAAGATGCTTAATAATGTTTTGCCAGATATGAAAAAGTTAATAAAAATGGGTTGTTGTTGGAAAAACCTGAGAAACAGTACTTATTAAACCTGACTCAGAGTTAGTTCAAAATAATTTGGAACAAGATCATCATTTGCCTTCAATAAACATTGCAAGATCCACTTATATGTTGATGCCATTTTATCTTCTACTAATGCATTCACTTCATTTCGAAACCTTCTATAATTATCTCTTATCATGAATATACTCAAATACATGTTATACTTATTAGTTTAACATGTATTATTGTTTAAAACAACATCATAAAATTGCTTATACAATTCTTGCTGAGATGAAAATATCCAAAAAACACTTGACAAATAATGTTCATTGCCAGTATGCCAAACAAATACCTTCCTATTTTCATCTAGAACTTTTTTTTCAAAAAGTGCTTTAAGGAATAAGCCAGAATCAGAATTCAATTCATTACTATTATTACAGCTTTTGTAAATTGCATTATAAACATCTTGTTTATAAAAAACATAATGTGGATATTTTTTCTTAAGTATTTCTAACTGTATAATTAGTGCTACTTTACAGTTAGTGAGAAACTTTAATTCTTAAACCATTTCATTATTAAGTTGATGATACCTAGGGACAATATCAGCTATTTGACTAGGGTTTAATTCATGATTATGATTGTTATTTAATGTTATACATAATATTTGTTTTGTTGTTTTGGGAAAGATAAAATTACAATGCTATTCATAATTAGTTTTCATATTATTATGCAAATAGTGTAAATCTTAATCTACATTTTTTTTGGCATCATATTTTCCACTTGCTAAGCAATAAAAAGACTTGCAATAAGTAACAGAGCAATCATTTTGGTCTTTATCATTTCAAGAAATTTGTTATCCAAAACCTTGTTCGAAACAATAATAGTGTATAAACATATTAACAGATAACTAGTCATTAAAGATATCTCCTACATGAAGGTTGTACTAGTAAGTAGATATAGATGTATCAGAGTCACTAAAAAAATCTGAACAAACTAAAAGGTTAGTATTAAGTAAACCTATTGTTAACTTATTAAAATATAAACCAGTTAGAGAGACCCCAAAAGTGCCAGTCTTAAGATAAGTAACAAAAGCCAGGTTCAGATTTTGTTACTTATCTTGGAACCAGTGCATTTGGAGTCACCCTAGCTGATTCTAAAAATAAAGCAAATATTACCATATGTCTGAATTTGAACATTGTTAGTATTGTAACTGTTCTGATTCTCTTCTGATATTAAAACATAATTATTGGTGCTGCTTATAGCATCATTCATAATATTATTTATGACAGTGTTCATATTCATGTTCATGGCATCATTCATGTTCATGGCACTGTTCATGGCAACATTAATTTTCATAGTACTGTTCATTTTTATGACACTGTTTATGGCACTGTTTATAGCACTGTTTATAGTACTGTTTATAGCACTATTTATATTCATAGTACTGTTCATATTCATAGTATTGTTCAGATTTGTGGTATCATTCAGGTTTGTGATATCATTCATGTTCTGGTAGTATTCATGTTCATGGCATTGTTCATGTTCATGGTAGTATTCATGTTCATGGCATTGTTTATATTTATAGCATTGTTCATATTCATGGCATTATTCATGTTTGGGGCATGTTTATATTCATGGCATCATTTAAATTCATTATATCATTAGTGATATCATCCTTGTAAGTATTGAAATCATTATCTTTGAGTAAAGTATATGCTAATACATGCATTGCTCATATAAATTGACTAAAAGATAAAAAAAAAAGTACTTATGTTTTAGAAGTTGATTTGATAATAAGTTGATAATTAAAGCTTTCATAGTCCTAGTATGTCTAGATTTATTTCATTTTATAGATTTTTTATTGTTTTAACAATGAAAAGTCTATGAATAAAATAAGTTTAAACACTATCTCAGATAAATTCTTTAAAGTTCTTAAAATATATTCACTAAGGTGCTTCTTTCCTTTGGTCAGGATGATCCTTCAATGAAGTTTGTACAGTATTTTTACAAAATACATCTACTAATGCATTTTTTCTCTCAAACCTCTGTTTCAAAGAATTTAGTATATTGATCTTGTGAAATATGTTTAATAGTATGTTTTCTACCTTTAACCCAAGTTGATTATTATTAGAATTCAAAGAAGCCAGTTTCTACCTCTTTTTTTTGGATAGCAATGTTGTACTATACAATGATATTAAGTTTGTCTTTTTGAAATTATTTTAATAGTTAATATGATGTAATGTATAATGTTGTAATGCATGTATTATGAATTTTATTATATAATCTTGATGAAATTTACTAGAGGTTAAATTTAAATAAATTCAATAAATAAATATATAATTAAATTCTTTATTTAAATGTAGTCTGTATTTGTAATTTCAATAAAAATGTCATCAATATCAGATTCTGATAGTGATCTTCCAAGTAAAAATTATATATTAAACTCTCTTAATAATTTTAAATTACAAAAGAAAATCAAAAAACCAATTAAACAAGAAATACTTATTATTTCTAGTGATGGAGAAGAGTTACCAAATGTTGATACACTTTTAGCAAATATTTCTAGAAAGAGAAAGATAATATCAATTTCAAAAGATTTAGAAAAAATACAAACTAATAATGATGCTTATATTTTTTCTTATGAGAACAAAAAGTATCGAATTAAAAAGTATGAGATACAAAAAAATTTAAAAAGATTCAAAAAATGATTTAAAACTAAAACATTTTTAAATATGATAAATAAGTTAGTTCAAAACTTTAAAGAGAATATTTTTTAAAGAGCTTCAAAAAATGGAAAGAGCAAAACAAAAAAATCTTTTATTTGTTTATAATAGGTTTTATCAATTTTTTCCTGAATATTATAGATATCAAGGATATGAGATTATTTTCAAACATATTTTAGATTATTATGTTAACTCTATAGATTATGATCAAAACAAATGTGATTTAATAAATGAAGTCTTTATTCCTAAGACTGGTATATTTCTAATTATGAAGGATTTCAAAGTTGATTATGATTTAGACAATGAATAAGGATTAATAGTGCTAAATATGATTTTGAAAATTTTATGATATAAAAGATAAGAGTTATTTTACTAAGAAAATTGATCTGTTTATAGAAAGTTTTAAAGATAAAATATATATTATTATTAATTAATATGTGATACATTTATATATGATAAATAATATTTTTCTACTTTACTTTTATATGATATTTTTATTCAACAATTTATTATTCATTTTCTAAATAAATATTTTATGATAAATAAAAATGTCTTCTTTATAAAAGTTCATTGTTCTAACTTTGCATATTGCAAATTTTTTACTTATTTGATTTCATTTAGAGGTTTTCTTTGTATTTCTATAAGATTTTTAATTATTAATCAAGAATATGATTATGTACCATATTGTAACATAATGTTAAGTTTTTGAATTTTGGTATTTTTCTAACATTTTGGATTTTTGCAAAAAAATGATGATTTTTTATGCACTAATATTTATTCCTGTTACTATTTAAAATTAATAAATATAAGTCATAAGAATTTTATTGCTTTAAACAATAATAAAAATTATTATAAATGATGAAAAAAGACTTAGTAAATGAAAATTTGAAGAATTTAAAATTGAAGATATTGTCAAAAATGTAAATAAAAGAATAAAGAAAAATGAAACAATAAATAATTATATATTTTCCGAACTTTTAGAAAGTGAATGAGATATGTTGAAAAGTTATTGGATAAATGAAGTTATAATCTTATTAATAAATCATATTCTGATATTGAATATCTTGTTGTTAATTTTACAATAGTTGAAGATGCAACAGTCAAATTAAATAAAATGTTATTTTTGCAAATTTGGGCAATCTATATTGCCTTGGTACTAAAGAAAAACCTCTTTATAATTGGTGATGCTGGCACTGGAAAAATATGTGTTCTTAAGTTCATAATGGCTTATTATTACCTTATTCATAAGGTTAAAATTGAAGACACTGCATCTATAGGCAGAGTTGAACTCAAATTAAAATCAACTAGAAAATTTGACAAAACTATCTACTCTATATTCAAACTTGGTAAAAGAATAACTAAGAAAACTCTAAAATGAAAAGTTAGTAATAAAATGTATCATAATTGGCTTAAAACTGTCAGAGTCTTAATTATTGATAATTGTTTGATGATAAATAATATACTTCTTAATTTGATTGTGTATTTATTCAAATCTATTCAAAAGAATGTATCCAAAGATATCCAGTTCATAGTTACAAGAGATTTTTACCAACTTTCTTTTGTAGAAGATGATTTTTATTTCTTAAACAAAGACTAATATACAGGCAAATCTGAATGTTTACTTAATAAATCATGAAGTTTATTCAATTTCATCTATATTGGTCTAACTGAAATATTTAGACAAAATGATCCAGAATTCAAATATCATTGCACAAATCTATGATATGGATTCTTCAATGATGAAACTTTTTATTATTTCAAGAAATGTGATTACTTTAAAGAAGATGCAGTTTGATTATTTTCTAAAAAAAGGTATCATGATCAATATAATATACATTGTCTTAGCCAGTTAACAGAAAAAGATATTATTATTTATAGTCAAGGCACATCTGATTCATCAAAGAAATTCATAAGATCAATCTATTATTATATTTTATCAAGGATATGAAAATAAGTAAAAACTCTAAGATTCTTGATCTTATCAGAAAACATGAAATCTTAGAAGTTGTATTTCATAATCACACACAACTAGAATACAAATTGAGATTATGTTTGAATTGCAGAATTATGATAATACAAAACTATACAGAAGGTGTAATAAATGGATCAACAAGAATATTCATTGGTCGGGTTAAGAACAAAAAAGACAAAGATCATAAATCAGTAATAAAATAGATTATGAAAATGAATGTAAATATCATGATCTTGATTTGAAAAAAGGTAAAAAGTATTTTGATTATGACATGATTATTTGTTTTGATAATACACATAAAGAAGTACATGTTAGTGTATGTGAGATGACAGAAGATAATAAAAATAAGAAAAAATATACTTAATAACAGTTTCCAATCATCTTGTTTTATGCCATGACAGTTTATAAATTATAAGATGTACTTTAAAAAGTGCAGTTGTTGATATACATAATTGCATACAGAAATTAACATATATAGCTATAACATGTATTAGTTTACAAAACACACTTGATATTAGAAATCTAATAAAAGCAAGTATTAGTAAGTTAACAGTCCAAACTAAAGAAAATAGTGCAGTTAAAGAATTTTACAGTCATTATGTTAGTATCAATATTCCAAAAACTCTATTAATCTTTAAAAAAAAAAATTTTTATAACTTAGAATATCATAACAAAATATATTTAGTAATCAATATAAAATTTTTGTTATAATAATTTTATTGATTTAAAATAAACCTAAATAAATTCATGTACTACAGTATTTTATTTATATTAAACCAGATTATTTAAACAAGTTTTATTAAATTAATTGTATCAAATAATGTTTGTAATAGAAACTACACAAGATATTGTAGACCCATTACTAGAAGGTTTAAGAATCAGCAATAAAGCTATTTCTGAATTTATCAATAATGTTGCCAAAGGTCTTATTGATTTTTTAAACAAGAGTGAGGTAATTGAATACCTTGCAAGAAAAGCTCAGTATTATATGAATGTACATTATAATTTTTATATTCTTGCAAGAATGATTCTTTCAAAGTTTCAGTATAAGCAAATTCCTGTTAAATTCTCTAAATATGTGAAACATTTCTACAATAATTATCATAATTTATTAAATACTGTAAAAGAATATATCTTATTAATAAGAAAAGAATATCATGATATTGTAATCAATAATGCAGAATTCTTTAATTCTCTTATCGATCTTAAAGAGAATATAACTATGAGTACATAGAATATGCATGAAATAAAAAAAAGTTTTTTCTAAAAATAGGAAATAAAAAAGCTAATTGTGTACAGTATGTACACATAAGATGTGCATTACAATTCTATTCTAATAATTTTGATTTATTCACAAAATGTTACAAGAAAATATCAATGAACAAGATAAGCATGCCAACACCTATTCATACAAGTTCATGCATGACAAATAACCAACTTGTTAGCTGTTTTTTAATTCAAATTAAAGATAATTCTATTAAAGGAATTTATGAAAGCTTAAAGGAAGTTTCTATGATATCTAAGAATAGTGTAGAATTGGTATCGATATAACAAATATTTATTCAAAAAGTGATTATATCAAAGGAACTAATAGATACTCAACAGATCTAAACAAGATGCTTTGTGTTTTCAATACTACTATGAACTATGTAAACCAAAATAGTAATAAATATAAAGATGCATTAATGGTAATACTTGCAATCTGGCATTGAGATATAATAGACTTTCTGTATATTTGTCATTAATCAATAGTACTGTAATTATGTTTAGCAGATTTGCATTATTGTGTTTCAATTCCAGACCTATTTATGAAACATGTACTAGAAGATAATGATTGGACCATCTTTTTATCTAAAGATTCAGAGGTCTTTCTAGCAAAAATTGAATAAATATATGATGATGAGTTTGAGACTGCATATATTGCATGTGAAACCAATCTTTAAAACATAAAGACTTTTAAAACAAGAGAATTATTTTTTGAAAACAACAAGTTGCAATGTATAACAGAAGAACTATTCATCTTTTTTGTTAATAATACAAACAAGAAATCAAATCAAATGAATCTTGGTACAGCAATAACTACCAATTTATGTACTAAGATCATTGAATATAAAATGGAATTTTTGTATGCAATCTATATGCAGTAATCCTTCTAACACATATTTCAGAAGAAAACAAGTTACTTTTATAGAATTACAAGATTCAGTCCATCTTTATGTAAACTTCTGTAATAGAGCAATCAATCTTATATATTATTCACTAGATGAATATGAAGTCATAAACAAGAATAACTGACCAATTGCTATTGGAGTAATTGGCCTGACAACTCTTTACAAAAAATTTAATTATTATAAGAAGACAATGAAGCATATGAACTTAATAAATAAATTTTTGCACATATTTATTATATAGCATTAGAAGAATCATGTGAATTAGCAAAGAAATATGGTCTATATTAAGGATATGAAGGTTCATTTATTTTAAAAAAAATCTTGCAATTTGATTTATGGAATGCTGCTCCTTGTAATGAACTTGATTGGAAAGGATTAAAAGCAAAGATTTGAAAATATGGTGTCAGAAACTCATTATTGATCAGTTTGATGCCAACAGCTTCAACATCTTAATGTATTGGCACAAGATTCAGTGAAGGCCTATTTCCAGAAAAAGCAAATTTTGATATTCATGAAACTATAAAAGAGGCTTTTATTTATATTGAACATGAATTAGCAGAGATGTTAATCTTACATGATCTTTGGTCAAATGATATTCTTGATAAGATTCAAATGAATAATGGTAGTGTTCAAAATGTAAACCAATTTCCAGAAGAAATAAAAAAGGTATACAAGACAGCATTTAAATATTCATACAATGTAATAATTGATCATGCATCTGATTATGGAATATACATTGACCAATCACAAAGTCTAAAAATTTATATTATCTCTAGTGAACCTGAAATAATAATTCAACCTCTTTTTAATTCACTTGTCAGAGCATGTAAAAATGGATTGAAAACTGTTTACTATGTTAGATCTATGTTACTTTCTTGCTCTCTATATATAAATTCTGATAAACTCAAATGTACTAATAATATATATAAATTATGTGCTATATGATTCTATTTTAGTATACAATTTAAAATAGAATAGATTTTTATATTCCTTGTATTCTTTTATACAACTCATTATATTTATAAATAAAGCTATATTTCTAAAGTCTAAAAAATAAAAAAATGTCTAAATGAAAAGAATTGTCTAGCACTGATGAAATTTTCTTTAAAGAAATTTCAAAATTCAAAAATGAATATGATATGACTCAAAGTGAAAAGGTGACAACCAATTTGGTTTTGTTTGTATACTTCTTTATGATAAACAAATGAATAATTTTATCATTGAATTAAGAGAAACAAGCAATTCTCAATATAAAAAAAAAGCTTCTCCAATTGGTAAAAAACATGAAAGATACTTCATAATCACAAGAAAAGTTATAGATAAAATTGAATAAAGTAAATTTTTCAAAAAGATTCTACTTGAAATTGATATAGATGAAATAAGTAATGCATTAATTTCTCATGATGGTTTGATAATAATTTCTATTAAATTAACAAATTAGAATCCTCCAAAGAATGACAATAAAGAATTAGATAAAATCTTTGTAACTAAAAATAAATATAAAATAAACTATACTCAAGAAGATATATTTTCTACAATGTATCATGAAATTAAAGAAGAAACTAGTTTTGATGTGAAAAACATCCATGTGAAATCAAGTATTTTGGAATTGATAAAAAGATCTTTGAGTCTAACAGAATAGTTACTCATATGTATCTTATTATCTTTGACAGTTATGACTTTTTTTGATATTTAAATAAAAAGAAAAAAGAAAATTCATTGATTGATATTATTATTTCTAAAATCATGAAACAGATTGATGAAAATAAAGACAAACCAAAAGATGAAATGTTTTTTATCTCAATGATTTCTAATGTTTTTAAAGAAGTTAGAAAATACTGTAAACCACTTCAACAAAAGAGAATTCTTTTTGGTGAACTGAATGCAAGATTATCAAAAGGTGTTAAAAGACTTGTAAAACTTTTTTCTTACATCAGTTTAGAAGTATTCAGTATCTTAACATTATCAGAATCATATCATAAAAAAAAACTTCTAAATTAAGGCATCGATCAATCAAAGATTTGTATCCAGAATACTTTAATGCAAATGAAAAAAACAAAGTGATTCAACAAACTAGAGCATTGATAGCATAAAATTTGATTGGTAAACTCTTACATGGTAGAACTGAACCTGATGTTGGTAATGTACCAATAGTTATTCTTAAAAGAAGCCAATGATATGTAAACATTTTCAATAAAGCATTTGGTATTCTATGATTTCCACTTACTAGTATGTTAAAATCATAAAATCTGAATTGGTTAGATATTTTTGTATTTATTCAAGATAAAAAATATGCATATGAGAAGGCTGTCAAACATAAACCATTCTTAGATACTGACCAAAAAGCATATTAGAAACTATATAATATTTATGAAAGAGTAGCATATCTTGAATATTCTAAATAAGTAGTAATTGAAAATGATTATAAAAAAGAATTAGATGAATTTTTTATTAATAAATTACTGAAAGCAGTACAGAATCATGTAACTTTAGATAAATTATTTAATCACACAAAAAGTTACTATTTGAATCTTGTACATGAAACTCTAGAATTATTAAATTAGAGATAATATGTTTGATTAGAAGATTTATTTTGATTATTTTTATTTTATAAACTTTATATTTTATTATTTCATAATAAATATTAAATAAATAAAAAATTATCAAACTTTATTAGAATATAATATACTTTGTTATGTTAATAATGGTTTTTTATCAAGTATTGTTATTAAATCATATATAATTAAAGCTTTCTTCATAATATATATTTTTATTTCATGATCATTACAATTTGTCTCTTTTAGTATACATTTTAAGTTATACAAATATGATTTAATGCTAGAAATAAGATTGTTATTCAGTTCTAATTTATTTTGGGTCAACCAACCACTGAGACTATACTCATTAAATTTGATTTCTATTTCTTTATTTTTGAATGTTATCTTTGCATATTCTTCATTTAAATATATATCTAATATCATAAATTTACTAGGATTCTATAATTTACAATAATTCCAAGTTTTATTAGCAAATTTAATATCTTTTGTTTACATGATCTTATCATTGATATAAACATCAAATGCACCTTTAAGCATAATGAAAAGTATATTTTCTTTTTCATCCTTATACTCCAAACTTGTGAAATAATCATTATAAAATACTTTATCCTCCATTGTTCTTTTTAGTATTTCATGATTTATCAATATCACTTAGTTTTATATTACTAATTTGGAATTACCTATCCTAAATATGCATCTTTAGATTAAAACTGGACTACTAGTCTGTGTTGGCACTATTCCAAAAATAGATAAGGATTCTAAAAGAATAAGCTTTAATATAATGAATAAGATTTTATAAAACAATAAAACTAATCTAAACTCCAATATAAATTCCAAAACTATATATTTTAAACCAGTTTTAAGCAAATGATTATAAGAATTATTGTTATTATTACTCTTAAAATAATAAATATGAATGGTTTATATATGGAATGTGTGATATAAATAAAAACTTTATTACAAAACATATTTATGATGATCATGAAAAGGATATTATAATTAACAAAGAAGATATTAAAAATTTAATATCTTGTAAATTTTGAAATAAGAGAAATATTGAGTTTAATAATATTAAAAGAACTGCAATTACTTCTTATTATTATAGTATTTAGAGTGTTGTTGTAACAAATTTAGATTTTTCTAAAAAAGCAAGAAAATATGCTTCTAATTATGATATTATTTTGTGTGATAAATTAAATTTTAATCATAAGTTAAATTTCTATATTAAAAAAGAATTAGATAAGAAGAAACTTGATTTATTATGTAACATCTTTTTTTTTTAAACTTAAGCAGTCATACTAGTACTTTATTAAGATTCTTGAAATTACTTTTACAATTACATAAATTTACCTAACAACTAAGTCTAGCATCACCCAGCCACCCAAAGGGTACCTAAGTGCAACCTGCTGCACTACTTCAAACAGAAGTAGGCCACTTGTCTGACTATTTAAAGTTTATAATAGAATGGTCTTTTCCCTTCCACAACAAGTCTTAACATTGTTTTTCTAGTTTCTTTATTGATCCTATTCTTTTTCTCTTTTTCTAGTTTCCTTTCTTCTTCGATCTTTTGCTGACTTGCCTTTTCTTTTTTTTTAGATCTTTTCTTTTAACTTCCTTTTTCTTTATTTTGGATATTATGCCTTCTTTCTTCTCCTATTCATTAATCTTTTTACACTATATTCTCCAAATCTGTTAATAGAATGTGTTCTATGCTGTTTTGCTATTCTTTTTATAAACTGCTATCTTACTTTGGTATTTAGAAGCTGTATTGATCTTTTTTGTATCTTTTTTGGAATTAAATCTTTAATTAAAGCTTCTTCATCTTTATTTCTTCTGTTTTACTTTTTCCAAAGAGTGCTATATATAGTATATATGATGAAATACAAGTTTTTTTCTCTTCTTTCAACCCTTTTCAGGCTGTTGCAATGGTTACTTTTTGGATTCATTTTCAGAGATTTGCTTGTCCTTTGCATGATATCAAGTGTGACTGTATTTCTTTAACTTAATCTTAACAAAAAGCTCAGAAAAAAAAACTCTTTCTGCAAATCCATTGTACAAAAATTGACTAAAAAATCGTTCGTCTAAAAATACTTATATCTTTTTATTTTACTAAGACAACCTGTCCTGGCGTCTTAAGTAAACTTGTTCAGCTCATCA
>CAJVQA010008845.1:0-12608 GCA_910591915.1 Cetraspora pellucida
ATTACAAATATGAATGATAGTCGTATGCGATCCATAATTGATTGGATTGAACAACAACCAGATAAATCATTGATTACTACAAGTATTGTGTACAATGGCGAAAATTTTGGAATAACTAATGTGTCAAAATTTCAAAAGTATAATTTAATAGATTTTGGTGATGGAACTCCTACAAAACAGAGACGCAATCGAGAATTTGTACTTAATGGGTTTTATATAGTACAAAGTACTGAGGCCGATGATGGAATAGAAGTTTACTTTAGTTTACAAACGGAAAAATTGAAAATCTTGGAGCAGGATCCTGAATTTAAGAAATTTACTTTTTCATAACATAGCTTAGAATAACCACTACCAGATTTTATGCTCTTATCAATCTGTATAATTTTTTTTATTTATTTAATTTTTTATGAAATACTAAAGAGACTTGTGTTCTTAAGCATGTTGTAATGGATAATTTTGGTCTATGAACTTTATTTCCATATTTGCTTTGTCATACATAGTGATACGAGCCAATGAAAAAATCTCGTGTCATGGCCGGCCTGGGCTGACAGCAGGGAGTCGACTTTTAGTGAACGATTCTCGGATGATTCTAAATAACATTTAATTCTTCTCATCCTTTAGACATGGATCATGTGATATTCAGATTCTATTCAATCTTTTTTTCTGCGTATACTTAAAAATCGAATTTTATTATCTCCATTCCGAAAATTCCGGCCGATATTTTTTGGGCCAGCCGTATCACTAGTCATACACCTATCTTTGTATCGCCATAACAACTTTAATCTTACCTTTATATTATTAGGCATTATTATGTATTCTTAATGGCTTAACCCATGTAAATTTTCCCTAGGCAGTATACGTGGTTGTATAAATGTGATACCTGGGAAAAGCATGTATCAGAACTAGTGGCATGACACTATAATCTTGGCATAGCGAAGCAAGAAATTAGAATGTATTTAAAGGGTTGCTTCATGATCTAATGTACGCTCTCTGAAATCGTCTCTAAACAAAGAATGCATAAAACATACATTCTTCATATAATAAATACCTATGAATCATATAAAATCTGAGTTCTCTAATTTATCATCAGGTTCCACATCTCTCTTACATCAACTATCTGAGCTAAATCGGCATAATTGTCGGAGACTCTCCCATTCGATGATGACAATGAACAAATAACTAGTTATTGGACAAAATTTAAAAGTTTTATCATTTTGTTTTGGGTTAAAAATTTAAAAGATAACAAAATTAACAAAAATAATAAAATTAATAAAACGATAAGACTCTCCAGATCTTAAGTTGGTTTATTCAATGGCAGAACCGGTGCTGCATATTTGTTCTTGGATAGGCTTGAGCTTAGAATTAAGTAAAAATTTGTAAACTTTAGTGCTACAATAAGCTTAATAAAGTTGGCGGAACTACCAAAGTGAAAGAGAGATAATTATAAAATTAGAAATATCAATCGATCATATGAAATATGAGATGGATGGTTTCGCTCAACTTTTTGGTGTGTTATATTTTTTCCTATTTTAGAAAGTGTTATGGTTATCATGTTTTGCTATTTAAGGATTATTATGATAATAATACGTATCGATATTTGTTGATTGTGATTATCGGTTAGTTAGACCCGGAACAGGTCATCAACGAGTAACCGTGAGATCATCAAGTCACACACTGGCTATGAAGATCTCATGGTTAATCGTGCTTATAATCTTATACTATATATTAAAGATGCAAAGCATCCTTTAAATTTACGTTTTTGATGCCTGCTACACTGTATAATCTATATTAATGAACACATCAAACCTCCACGTTACGTTGGGGTATTCGGTCAACTATGTTTGACAAAACTATATGCGGTACCATAGAAAATTTAGTTATTGAAGATTTTTTTATTGAATTTGATGATTAGAATAGTGATCTGATTATAAATCATTTTTTATATATATTACAATAATCAAGAATTGCTCTTGTATTCTTAGGTGCATAGAGCGAACTGCTTTATCTTTTTCAATTATTTTAACATAAATATATTCTTAACCACATATGTAACAAAGTTACATTGAAATTAATACTTAAATTTCAAGTTATTTTACTACAAAAATTTCACTTCATATCACTTACTATTTAAAAGAAATATTATTATTGCAGGTAAGAAATTATATACTAGAACATAAAATTTTTTAACGTAACATTGTTTGCTTAGGTCAGTTACTAATTTACCAAATTTGATTGCCTCAAAATAATGTGAATTTGGACCTTGACATCTAAATTTAGTAATAAATTTACTAAAATGGAAATCTATAAGTTATATAAATGGCATTATCAAAGCTGACAAGCAGCTCAAAAAAGTTTAGAGAAATATCACAATACTTCTTATAATAAAATTATTGAGCAAATAACAAGTCAGTTAGTTAATATGAATCAAGAACAGCTTGTTATACTATTTGAATTTTTAAATAATGAATTTGTAACTAAAGAACTTATAGATCAGAAGTTATTTTCATCTGATAATGGTGTAACAAAAGAACTTACAAGTTGGGAGGTATTTTCATCTAATAATATTGTAACAAGTAAATTTATGGATCAGGAGTTATCTTAGTCTAATAATATTATAACAAAAGAACTTATGAATTAGGAGTTATCTTTACCTAATAATGTTGTAACAAAAGAAGAATATCGGAGAAATTATCTAATCACTTTAATACAAACCTTATCTAATGAAGAGATACTTGTGGTAAATCATCTTCTTAAAACTATACACTATTCAAAAGGTCCTAATAAGAGCAAGCTTTTATCTCTATATCTTCAAAAAAAGCATATAAATTTATTAATGACAGTTTATATAAAACCCAATCAACAAATAAGTCTTTATAAGATGCAAATAGTAAGCTTGTATTTAAAAATAAAAAGCTTCATTGTCAAACTGACAAATTAATTAAAAAAACACAACCATTTAGTACTTGATCAAGAAATTTATATAGTCAAAAATCTCATCATATTGCAGAAATTTATTCTCTGGTTTGAAATTCACAAACAATATCAGATATAGCATTTAAAGATAAGGTCAGATCACTTTTTAAAATAAATAAATGGGAATATTCCTCCAATACTGTATGACTTGCAAGTAGTATTGCACAAATTGAAAAAGTATCGATGAATTCTACGATTGAATGTACAAAGATTATTTATGAATTTTTAACTGGAGAATCTCCTCAAAATTGGATATCTGCCTCAACTTTACATACTTGGCATCAAGATGTCACTGAACTTTATATTGTAATACAAATTTCTCAAATTGCATAATCTTTAGCCTTTAGTATTATGGTCAATGAATCTACTTGTGATGAAGTAAAAAATTTAGTTATTTGTTATCAGGCCTGGAACAAACAAAAACAATCTCCTATTGTAACAATGATACATTTTAAAAATATTTTTAAGTATAATAATAAAACAATATCCAATTCTGTTATTGAATTGATTCAAAAAGAATGCCTTAATGTTATGAAATGCATAGTATGGACTACAGACAATACCACATATATGTTATCGAATAAAAATGAAGCCATCACTCTTTTTAACAAAAAAACTGATGTGAATACATTTAGAATCAGCTGTATACTTTATATTATGCAGATTATTCTTAATCACTTTGAACAAGGAGTCTTTGGAAATCTTTCAAATAATACTGGGTTTTTGTGAGTTCTGTATTTTTATAAGTTTTTGTATTTGGCTTGGAGTTTATACAACAGATATAATTCAAGATATAGAGATAAGCCTTTTAACATTACTAGTGAGGTAATTAAAAATTTATATAAGAAATTGTTAGGTTTTTATTATAATAAATACCAATTACCCCTTCGATCACATTGGGGATATGAGTTACAAACTGCAAAACAGTATCTCAATTGTTATGAAGCTTAAAAACAATTTATGCAATGGTTTGTTCAACAATTAGAAAATTATCATAAAACACCAAAGGCATATCTCAGACTGAAATCTTTTTAAGTCATAGATAATAAATCTGAAACATAATATTTAAATAAAATATCTGGTAACTTTTGTCACATATTTTTATGAACTATTAGTTCAATTTTCAGTTAGTCAAGATCCTGTTTCTCATATATTACAAGATGATAAATTGGTTCAATTATCAAATGGTAGAAGAGCACACAAATTACCAGATAAGGTTTATGAATAGAAAGGATATCTTAAAAATATTAAAGATAACTTTGAAATATTTTTTTCTAATAAATTATTGAAAGCTGTTGATGTATTGTTGAGTAATGAATTCGAACAAATGTTTAATAATTTAGAAAATGGAATAAATAAAGCATATGAATGCTTCAAAAAATGGATGGACCAATGGTTACATTTACCTCTTATAATTTGTCAACTTGGAAGAGATCACGTACAGTTATTTGCAAAAAGTTTTCAATCTGTGGTTCTCAAAAAGGATTGAACTAAATTATCTTCAGATTTGAAATTAAAATATACAAATGAATTAAAGAATGATATAGACAATGGCAATACTAATGATTTCGGCTTATATACTTTATTATCACAAGATAATGAATTTTATGAAGAATTTGAAAATTTCTATTATGCTAATAATTCAAAATTATATGAATTTTCCAAACTTTACAACTTTGTTCAAACTCATATCTATTTTATCATTATTCATCAACAACAAGTTGAGGGACTTTTTAACAAACTTAACCTAAAAACCTATGTTAATATGTCTTTATTTTTAAAAGAATCTAAATTTCACTTAGCTTCAAATAAAATTGAACATAAAGATTTGAAGTCAGGTCTTAAAAAAGTGTGAACTCAAAGAACAAAACAATCAAGAACTTCATTACAAGAAATTCAGTCATTATAATTCAGAGAAGAAGTCACATTAAACTTCTTTAATAATTTATTAACTTCATAAAATAATTATATAACTTATATGATTAATTTATATATATTAATATGTATCGATATATTAATTTTATTATTGTTATTGTATAATATATTTAAAATCTGTGATAATTGATTTTTATAAGATACTGTATATAGTTTTGTCAAACATAGTTGACCGAATACCCAACATTACATTAGGGTGTTATCTTCACTAATAAATCAAACATTAGTTAGGGTAATACATAAGGATCATTAATTTCAGATTTATTAATAATCAAATTTTAATAAAGTTTAAATTTCAAAAATTCTGAATTACATATGATTACTGCATTATTGTCAATCAATTTTTTTTTGAATTAAATAACTTGTCAAATAATTCATCAGCAACTTTTTCTCCATATTTATTGGATTGCTCTACTATTTTTCTGTTTATATTTTTTCGTTGACTCCATGTAGCACATAAATTCATATCCAAAGTAGAGGTATCTTTGATATTTATTGTTGATAAAATAAGTTTCACTTTTTTTGTTTTATCAGGATAACTTTTCAAATCAAATTTGTTAAAAAGCCTTTCAATTTGCTGCTGGTAAACCACAATGTAATAGATATGGCATTTGACAAACTCATATAATAAAAGATAGTGATAAATAGGTTCTGATTTAGAATATGCAAATTTTATAAATTCTTTAAAGAATACTAAATTTTTTAATACTGTGCATAAGTCAAAGACTTGTAATTCAGCTTCTGAATTAACATCATATTCAAGTTCTTGAATATAATATTGTATTTTTATTGAATTATTATAATTCTATAACATTTTTAAAATATCTTTAGCATATATAAAAGCAAATTTATATTCATTATTATCTCCTAATCAACATATACTCAAAAGTAAATGCAGTCATATTTATAACTATGTTTTTAGTGAATCAATTGTCACATCTATGTTTGCAACCAATTCATTAACTAATATTTGAAATTTATCATTATTTAAACTATTAATAGTATCTAAAAGTTCATCACTAAAAAAAAATAAACATTATTTGTAATAGTTACAAGAATCTCAATACATTGAGTCACTGTATTTAGCATTTCATATGTTCTACATTCTGGAAGAAGTTTAGTAAGTTCTTTGTTATTTTTTAGTATTCTAGAAATAGGATCAAATCCTGCTAAAAAATTCATTATAGGTTTATATATTTTTTTTAAATTTTACTAAGTATTCAATTTAAATTTTAAGTAGTGGATCTTTAAGCTGATTATATAGTAATTTTTATTATAATACATATTTTTTTGTATATATTTTTGTAAATATTAAGTTTTGTTATAAATTATTTTTCAAATATATTTATTAATTTTCTTTAATGAACTAATTGTCTAGCTGCATGTAACTTATATAACCAATATTGATGAAGTAGCTTTTAAATTTGAGTAATCTTATCCTAAACCTGGGTTTTACACTAATAACCTAAACCCCAAAGAGGTCTACATTAAGACTCTTAATTTTATCCTAGACCCATATCTAATCAATCAAATTTAATCACATAACAAATATAAATTTAATAATATATATCATTTAAATACTATAATCATTTTTTTATATAACATTAATCATTAATCCAACTACATGTTTAATATATAAAGATAATAAAAAATTAACCAATTATAAACATTTACTTCAAAACTCTTTTCTGGCATTTTCTTCAGGACTATGTTCTTTATGCTATCACCACTTCATAGATTCGTTTGCATCAACATCTTGAATTATGCATCTATACAAAATCATTAGTCCAATTGCTCAGAGTATTATACTATTATCTTTTGCTTCTGGTTGGCACTTGGTCAATCAAATCACTATCACATTCAGTAGCAAGCACTCTGAAAAGCTCCAAAGAATATTTCAAAACTATAGACGTCAGATTTCATGAGCAGTTAAGATCAAAAATCTGCAGACGGGTGGTTCTTTGGTTCTTTATCCTAGCATTTTTTCATAAAATCTACATAATATGATTTTGCATCTTCAATATTTAGCTGTAAATTATTTAAGTGTATTTGTAACTGAAGGCTTGAACCAGATCTTTGATTATAAGTTACTGGCTTATCATATAAAATTTCCCATTGTTCGATTAAGTCTTTAAGCACTTGAGATATAAGAACTTTGTCTACGTTAGGTTGTTTTTTTCTACAGCATACATTTAAGGTAAATGTAGCATTATCAGAATTAGCTCAAGCTTCATCATAATAATGATAGGAGTTGGCTAATAGCTCATAAGCTACAATACCAAAGCTGTAAACATCTGATGTCTTTGTATAAGGTTGACCTTGCAGGACTTTAGGTGCTATGTAAGGTGAAACGCCAAAGATCTTGCCTGTTTCTGGTTTGGCACTAGCTGGTCTGGATAAGCCAAGATCTGTAATTAAACTGCCACATGATTATGGTAAGTAAATAAATATCTGAGCAGTGGTATACCGATTTCCTTCTAAAACTTTGAAAGCAATATAAGGCATAATTCCAAAAACTCTTATATTTTGATTTTAACATAATATTTGCTGATATTGAAAGTCCTAAATCAGCAATATATGCATTTTTCAAGTTAAATTGTAATATATTTCCACTATGTAAATCCCGATGAATAAGATCATGAGAATGAATTATCTGAAGATCTGATGCAATACATTGTAACAGATTTAACTTATCTTTCCAATTCATTTGCGAAATAGTGTGTAAGTTTTGGCGTAAACTGCCTCCTGGTGCATATCTCATGACAAGAATATAATTTCAAGAAGTTTTATCTTTTGATGTACCAATCATTATGCCATTTGTTAGGTGTGCATGATCACCTTGCGAGCAGAGCAATTCGGTAGATTCAAAAACTGAAATAGGATTTGAAGTAGGAACTTGCAAAACATTTTAAAAAAGTCAGATCTTTAAGTCTGATATCACAATATGCCTTTAACTAATTAATAGAAAAGAGATATAAATACAAATTATTAACAAATAATCAATCAGGAATAAAATACAGTAATCTGTAAAAAATATTTAATAAAGATTACCTCATTTATAAACTCTTCATGATAATTATTTGATCTATAGAGCAATTTAAGTGCAACAGTTCTGTAGAAATTTTGACTTTTATCAATCCAATTAGCTGCATATACTGTTGCAAATCCACCTTTACCTATCTCTTTAATAATTTTAAATTCATCATAAGGAATCTATGATAACAGATATATATTTTCTGTCAATAGTATCTTCAACTTTAAGATTATGCTGCCAATCACACTTATTCACTGCTAATGTTTATTTATAAAATTAATCAATTATAAATTATAAAAATTATAAAGTTTACAATAAAGATAATACTTGAAATAATACCTGATGTTAAATCCTTTTCCTTAATTGGTGATTTAAATAATAGAACTTATTAAATATGTATATATAAATATAACATGACCATAAATCTATCAATTGAATTTCAGATCAGATGATTACTAATAATTTCTTTTTTTTAAAATTTTAATTTTTATTTTTCGTTTCAATTACATCTGATCATATCATATAATTGATTGTGATGTGTTACAATACACTTACGAAAAATTATGTTTAAATTAAAATTTACCTATTAACCCAGTATTTTGCTTTATTCAAATCTCTTGCTATTTCAACTCCATTTCGATAAGATTCTGCAACATTTATCATTCACTAGCATTACCCATCTCTGTTGATTTTTGAAATAAGTGAATGCCTTATGTTCATCCTTTTCATCTCCAATCTCTGAATAATAACTTCCAACATTTACTATTCCAGTAGCGTGACCTATCTCGGCAGATTTTTGAGCATAAAATGTTGATCCTCTTCAACCACTCTTTAACCCCAATTCCAATAACGATCTGCAACAACTGACATTCTACTAGCATTACCCATATTTGCAATCTTCAGCTATTCTTAATTATTAAGATGCTCTTCGAATGCTAAATGATTAAAGTATTAGTAATCACAGTACTAGTAAACTAATAAAATCAGGCAATGCATAAAGTCTTGAAAAATCACATTACTATCTAAAAGTCTAAGTGCTATTTCCTTAGCAATACGTAGTTTGTCAATCCATTGTAAATTTTTTTCAATAGCGAATCATAAAATCGCTATCTATATATTCGACTTGATAAATATAATTATTATTTTGATACCTCAAAAATTATAAATTACATGCTTACCTTTCGTGACCCATAGAACATAATGATGTTTGAATAGTAACTAGTAGTGTCACCCAAACCCGATAGTTTCGAATCCCAAATTGCTGAAACTTAGTTTGGGATTTGATGTAATAAAGTCAAAATAGCAATAATATTTACTGCTATATGAATGTGACATTACCTCTGATGAAAAAATTTTCATCACATAATTATATTGTAATTTTTAAATATCAGCAAAATCTCAAATCCTAATCAAAGTTGCTGAATCTGTAATTTGGTGCTGAAACAGTTTGGGATATATCACTAATGTTAACAAACTCTTCATAAGTTTAGTTATATGAATTATATGAATTTAATATTCAATATAACAAATACTTCATTAATAAAATCTTTCTTTTTTCATTCACACTTGTATCGACTTACACTCATATTTAAAAACTTATCCAAAACTATCAATACCTTAACTGATTTAAAAAATCGGTTTCCAATTCAGCACTTCGATTACCATTTTTAAAATCATATTTTAAATAGTATAATCCATACTCGCATGTTTTTGACTGATTGAATACCTCATATTCACCCTTTTCTATACCAGTTCCATTTCGATAGTAGAACCCAAGGCTATATTAGCTTCATTCGTCTTTATGTGTGAATGAATCATTATTTCTTCTTATTTCATTCTTATAGTAATGTTCAGGATTATCCTACTATTTATTGATTCAGTTAATGCTATCATCAAAAAAAAAAATCCAAATTGGTGAATTTGTGTAATAAACAACAGCCAATTTACCGTAAGATCTTTTTAATATGCTAAACCCACTCATGACAATATTTACCATTAGTATTTTGTGACCTATGAGCTTAGCAAAATCCGTAATCATATTGTCAATTAAATTTATCACCTTTAGACATCTTCTTTCATTCTTATTTGTCTAAGCTATCTTGGTAACCAGTCTTCATTGAATTCCCATAGTTATCCAATTATAGTACCACTTGAATGCAGCAGACTTCTTGATTTAACTTCAACACCAAGGTATGGAATAATCTTTAAATCATTAGTAGTATATTATTTATTCTATTTTTAGTATAAACATTTATTTATAAAATTTAAAATAGTATCCAATAATCTTACTGCTTCAAGAATAAAAATCTATCAGCATGATGGTTCTACAAGTTACTTCATATAAACATCTGGTTTTAAGTTTGAATTAAATGTTATATTTTAACCAATTTGCTTTGTGCATAATCCAACTCTAATTGTTCTATATTTTCTCATTATAATTTAATTTCAACATAGAGCAATCCACATCTAATCTCTCCAAGCCCATCAAATTTTAGTATGTGGCATATGTATTTGACCCCTTACTTTTTTTTAAGTTACCCTATTATTTGATAAGATCTGCTACATAATCTAACATCATAAGTAACTCTGCATTATTCAAGTACAATTGCCATTCAACTTGAGTTCTGTTTCTCTAAACTCAAGTTTATCTCTATTTTATTACAATAACAATAGCTAAAGTTAATACTTAATTTTTTAAAATGAATAGTAACTGTGAACAGCCGAATTCTATATTTTGGGATATATTATTGAAAGGTAGTCATACCTCAGTCTTATTCAGGAACTAGCTATTGGAAAAGTAGTAAATAACATCTGGATCTTAATGTGATTATTCTATTTTTAGAGAAAGCTTTAAACAGTAACCAATGGCGCTTATCTTGGTATAGGCAAATAACTTTTTATCTATACAACATGCAAATAATTAAATAAAAGAATTAGTTTAAGTAATATTAAAGAAACAGAAAATGTAAATTACAATAAATAAAAATTCAAATTAATATTACTGTAAAAGTTTATATACAAGACCTGAGTCAGTTTTATTCTACCAATTTTTAAACCCTTTAGTAGACCCAGGTACATGTAAAGAAAAAATTTAAAGTGCATATACACTTTGTATTTAAGGCACTCTAACTATTTGAAAAAAACTGCATTTAATTAATAAAGATTTCTGTAGTTCGTGGGTCTACTATTTTGATCCTTATAATAACAGGCCAAAAAATTTTTTTAAATTATCTGCAATGTATAAAAATTCAACTTGTTAGCATTAAATAAATTTAATTAATTCGTTAAAAAAAGCATAAATATTAAAATTGCTTACTAATTTTTAAAAAGATCTAAGTGTATCATTAAAAAAATTTTTACATATAGATTTTTTTTTGAAAAACTAGCCTTTTCAATTAATTGAAAATAAGAAGAAAAATCTCAAATTTTCTTCACACAAAGTTGATTTTTATTACAAAATATATGTAAATAGGCCAAATTATAATAAAAAAGACTTGCTATTTACTATTACATTAGTTTTACTATTCTTCATTCTCATCAGAATAAACTAACATTCCGAAATCAACACTTTCCACCATTATAACTCATGCTTCTTCTAAAGAAATATTTTGTTGATTTTCAAAAATTAAGTGTGATGCAGTTTCTGGTACCAAAATATCATATAGATATTGATTTGGTGTTTGTGGAGAGCTATGATCTTTTATAAGAATTTTTTTTTTATAATAAAATGCTCTTGAAGATATTTGGCTATAATCGATAATCCTTTTGCCCCATAATAACCTGGCTAAAAATATACCAAAATTATAAATAATTAAAACAAAAAATTTTTTACTTAAATATAAGTTATATTTACCAAAATTTCATAAAATCGATTCATCATAATCATTGGCATAAATGCTTTAACTTGACCCATATTGTTAATTATTTGTCTTGCCTGATCATAATAAAAGCTAGATATCTTCTTATTAATAATATCAGTTAGAAGAGGAAAAAGTTTTGAAACTTGACTTGTTAAGATATTAAAATCAATTTCTGTATAGTAGCCTTTAGTAATTCCTTGTAAAATAGTTATAGTTTCTTCAATATGTAGTGAATACGTATAAGATTTATTTGTTTCTAAAAAGTTTTCTATATAAATATATATATATAGTTAGAAAAAAAAAATAAATAAAAAAGAACTCTTCTCTGTAGATCATTTTACCAAAACTGGACAAAAAGTAAAAAACTTTCTAGTAAGAATACAGCAATAACTATTAAGTAAACCGATCTTGGGCCCTTAATTAAACTTGTTCTAAATACTGAACATGACCTAAAAGAGGTGGTAACCTCAGAAAACCTCTCACTAGCAACCCTGAATAGTAACAATACTGAAAACAGGACTCCAAAAAACAACTCTCACTTTAGTGAAAACAGTCCTAAGGACCTTTACATTTTTATTGACTCAGCATACAGACACAAGATGTTAGCTCCAAAAAACATCAAAAAAACAGTAGAAACCTACAAACTAATTTATCACAAACTCTGAACCAAACAACCTCCCAAAGCATCTTTTTCTCCTCTCTGTTAGCTTATTTTATAGTAAACCTGCTATTCCAAAGAATCCTTCATCTACAACTTCAACTACTACTAATCCTCCTACTGAATATGCAAAAGAATTTATTAGTAT
>CAJVQA010008846.1:0-12607 GCA_910591915.1 Cetraspora pellucida
TACGTCCTGAATTTGCTAAAGGCACTCCTGAGTGCTATATCCAACTAGCAAATCAATGTATGGATGCTAATCCTTCTGATAGACCAACTGCATCTGATATCTGCAATAAACTATTTGGGTGGTATGATATCTTAGATAATAGTAGTGCGAAAAATAAAGATGAATTAGCAATATTAAAGGCATTCCAGTCTGCGGATACAATTATTCCAACATTATCGACCAAATTATCAAATTGCCCTAAAGATAAACTTACAAGTAAACTGCTCAACTTTAAAAATCTTTCTAAGCCAATTAATTCTTCATTTATTGCACCTGAAAAATCGGTGAAAGTTTATGGTAAATAATTTACTCTTACTATATGTTAAATTTTGTTAGATAAAATTTTTTGCTTTTTAACTTTTTAGATTCTGCTACTCTATTTTTCAATTTCTGATGACTGTTATAACAATATTTCACGTATGTGTTAATTTAATTTACTAGCCTATAACGACAAGAATATATTTATTCATATATTTAAATGCTTTGTATCCATAGCCAATGATGATATCGGTATATTATAAATAATAATGGATTTTATTTAAATTATTTATCCCGCAATTATTTGGTAAATATATTAAATTATTTAAATTATAAAGTATACTATTAATTTATGCGAAGTTAAAGCTAGAGCTAGAGTTTACAGGTATACTAACTGGATCGAAAAAATGAATTTTGGTTGAACATTTTTATACGGCTTTAGAAAGGTAATTTCTTGATTTTTTTTTTCTACAAAAATTTTTTTATAAAAAAATCTTCTTTCCTTTAAACCATTTATTTCCATCCTCCATGGTTTGAAGCTTCTTTGGCTTTCTTTCATGTTTGTTTTTCTTATTCTTGGCTACATCAATAACCAAAAAGTCTTTCAAATAAAGTTCTAATATTTTTTTATTAAAATAAATTCTCAAATAATGAATAATATATTAATAAAAAAAATAATAACGACCTTGATGTTTTGTGCTCGCAGAGTAGTAATTCTAATATTTTAAATTTTTGGTATTTTACGTATTATACTCTTAATTAGATCATTAAATGTCTTTTCTTATAGGCGAGAAAGTCAATGATATTTGTTTCCGTTATTTGATATCCATATTTCCATCTGTTACACAAAAGCCATCTGCCTTACAATAATGTGATCATTCACCATATATAATATCTAACTTTACAAATAACTATAACGACAGATCTTTTCTCTGATTCTATATAAATACAATCAAAGTTCGTTCTTGATAAATGAAGACCCGGTGCATCAGGATAGTTCTTCAATGCCAATATCCACAATAAATACAATGTACATACTAAATGCTGATTAATTTCAATTTATATTCATGTATAGATTTTTGTTCTTAAGAAATAGTTGGTAAGTCCTTGAAATATTAATAGTTATAGTAATGATAGGATTTAGTTGCTTTAGCTACTTCAAACGTCGTTACGCATCTCGTGAATCATCACTTTAACATCAGGAAACCGATACTGTTGCCTCTTGTGACATACCCAAGCTTCCAAAACAGTAGATCTAATTTTTCACTAAACACTGTTAACCAATCGATCACTCATACACAGCAGGATTAATTTCAAATGCTAAAATGCCAGCTCATTTTATATTATGGCGGGATTGAAGTTCCTGCATGTAAATAGATCGAAAGAAAAGCTAGAACAGTTGCACACCACGTGCTACAACCCTTCACCAATTGATTGTAATAGAAGAGCACAGGTCGATATTAAATAGATTAATCAAACGTCAAATAATAAGAGATACGTAATAGGATCATAATCGATATATAAAGAGTCGACGAAAAGTCGCTTTCGACACTCTTACTTTTCAGCACAATAATCTTAGACAATCAAAACTTCTCGACCCAACCCTCCCTCCACACTAGGTAGCTATCCTCGGCACACTACCACGGCAATACAGCACATTTGTCGCATAAGTAGAAGTGCCGTATGCCGTATAAGCACGTCTTGAATGTGTGCCAAGTTTGTGGCGTGACAATAATTTGATTATATGCTCAAGGAATGAAAGTGTTACGTTACATCTGATCTTGAAATCTGATTCGTTGTTTAGTTGCTTAGGTGGCCAGCTAAAGCGGAGCGAGTTTTAGAGTTACCTTTTTGATGCAGTTAGGGTTAGAGGGCTATATAGAATATCAAGGATGCAATTTATGCAATATGTAGATCATATATTGAATTAACTCCGCTTTAGCCGATCTCTAGTTTAGGCACGTCTTGAGGTTTGTGGCGCGGCAAAAATTTGATAAATGTATACGTAGCAAAATAAGTTGTGCTATTAGATAGTGAACCAAAATTCTTAAGATTTTGTATTTAAATGGAGAATTATAATAATTTAATTCATCATGAAACATTATCAAAGTTAGATCCTTATGATCTTGGATATAATTATCAACATGGAATCAAAGTCGAAAAGGATGAACAAAAAGCATTCATCTATTATCAGAAATCTGCAAAGATAGGGCATGCTAAAGGAACATATCATGTTGGGCATTGTTATCAAAATGGAATTAAGTTGAAAAAAATGAAGATAAAGCATTCATTTATTATCGAAATGGGAAATTTTGGTGGAATATATAATGTTAGATATTGCTATGAAGAAGGAATTGGAGTTGAAGAGGATGAATATAATTCATTTCAGTTATTATCAAAAATCAACAGAGATGGGGCACATTGATGGAACATTTAAGGTTGGTTATTTTTATCAATATGGATTTGGTGTTGACCAGAATGAACAAAAGACATTCATTTATTATCAAAAATCTGCAGACATGGGACATGGTGACGGTGCATATAATGTTGGATTTTACTATCATAAAGGAATTGTAGTTAAAAGAGATGAACATAAAGCATTTCTTTATTATCAAAAATCTGCAGAGAAGGAGCACGTTAAAGGAACATATAGTGTTGGTGATTACTATCATAAAGGAATTGGAGTCGAAAAGGATGAAGATAAGGCATTTATTTATTATCAAAAAGCTGCTGATATGGGAAATGTTAATAGAACATATAATGTTAGACGTTGCTATGAAAAAGGAACTGGAGTCGAAAAGGATGAACATAAGGCATTTATTTATTGTCAACAAGCTGTGGATAATGGTGACGCTGATGAAATTCTGATGTTGCACATTTGTTATGAAAACGGTATCGGAGTTGAAAAGGATAAACATAAAGCATTCATTTATTATCAAAAAAAGCTGCGAGAAGGATGACGCTGATGGAATGTATCGTGTTGGACGTTGCTATGTATTACTGTGCGTTAGCGAAATTAAGCAAACAATTTGTCACCAAGTCCAATCATTTGGTCCCCAAATTATATATTAATCAATCAATATTAAAACCAGAAAAAAATTTCAGACCCCAATCTGTACCGATAATGAGTCTAACCATCTTCTCACCCTCAACGCATCTCATTAGACATAGGAATTTATTAAAATGACGCATCATAACTTGAGTATCTCAGTAAAATCTATATTTACATATTAGTAGTCAAATTTCGCAAATTTTTGGGTATTTCGCAAATGCGCAATAATGGGAAAAAGTATCGGAGTTGAAAAGGATAAACATAAAGCATGCATTTATTATCAAAAGTCAGTAGAGATGGGCACGCTAGTGGAATTAATTTATTATAACAAATCTGCAGAAATGGGAAGCAGTAATGAAGTATATAATATTGGATATTGTTATCGAAATGGAGTTGGAGTTGAAAAAGACGAATATAAGGCATTCATTTATTATCAAAAATCTGCAGAAAATGAATATAATGATGGTGCATATAATGTTGGATATCATGATCAAAAAGAAATTGGGATTAAAAAGAACGAAAATAAGGCATTCATTACTTATCAAAAATTAGCAGAAAAGGGGATGTTAGTGGAATATATAAGGTTGAATATTGTTATCAAAACAGAATTGGAGTTGAGAAAGATGAATATAAGGCATTAATGTATTATCAAAAATCAGCAGAGATGGGGCATGCTAAAGGATTATTTGTACTTGGTAACTGTTATAGAGATGGAATGGGAATTAAAAAGGATGAGCATCAGGCAGTTAGTTATTATCAAAAATCACTAGAGATGGTGTATGATAAAGCAGCAAAGCAAATTGGTCTTTGTTATTTGAGTTAAAAGGGATGAAATGAAAGCTTTTGAATATTTCAAAAAAAGCCGTGGAGATGGGTAACGTTCGAGCATGTTTACATGTTGGTGACTGTTATCGAAATGGAATCGGTGTATCGAGAGACATACAACGAGCCAATCATTGATATCGAATGGAAAGAGGTTTAAAAAAAACCAACCAATTATCGTGTGAGGACATTGATGATAATTTGAAAATAATGTTAAATGATGAAAAATGTATCGTTTATTATGGATTCCTTATAATGAATTTGAAAATATACAAGGGATAGGGGATGGTGGATTTGCGACCGTGTATTATGTAATTTGGTTCGATAAAAATGCAAGTACTTGGATACCTGTTACGCTTAAATTGATTCGTGGTTCAAATGACTGTAGTCAGGAATTTATCAACGAGGTAATATTAATGTAATCAAGAACTTGTCAACGAGGTATTGTTAATTAAGAAGATTTTCAAAGGAAACAATTAATGTTTTATTTTTTTAAAAAAAATTTAATAATTTATAGTTGAAAAGATATTGTGAGATCGATGATACCTCTAAATATTATATAATCATTTTGGAATACACGAGTAAAGGACCTTTGAGTCAAAATCTTCGATCAGTAGCACAAAAAATAAATTAAGTCTGTTGTATTGTATTGCTTCAGACCTTGAATCAATCCATTCTCAAGAATTGATTCATCGAGATTTACATTCCGGGAAGAGTGCATACATTACGGATCTAGAACTTTCAATATCATCTACTATGAAGCAGATGGAGAAATTTTAGGTATTATGCCATATGTAGCACCCGAAGTTTTGATGCGTTAACCATTTACACAAGCGGCTGATATCTACGCCTTTGGAGTTATCATGTCTGAGGTATCTACTGGAAGAAAAGTATTTTATAGAGAACGTTTTTAATCTCCGTCTTTCAGTAAAAATTTGCAAAGGAAGGCGACCAGGATTTGACGATGGAACACCTGATTGTTATGTTAAATTGGCAAAGAGATGTATGGAACAGTATAAAAATAAACGACACACAGCAACTATAATTGGTAACAAAAATTGATGATGATAATGAAATCAAGAAACAATTTTTAGAAGCTGACAAAATTAAACTTAGAATCGAAAAACTTGACATGTATCATCCATAGCAGGGTCATCGGATTTGTTCAATTCGGTGGATATGAGTGATTTTAATAAATGAGAATTGTTAGTATTAAATAATTACATTAAAAAAAAAAAAAAATTTAAAAACACGTCAATTATTTTTTAGTTTTGAAGTTTGATTAAGCGTATTTTTATTGGTTGTACGTACTAAGTAAGCTGTTATATAATACCGTAATACCTAGCTTTTGTGTAACAGTCCATTAAATATGTTATCTATTACAGTAGTACGTAACAAGTTTTTACCACTAACAGGTGGTCTTGCATGTGAAAATATGAAACCAACATAAAATAACTATGTATAATATATTAAAAAAAGGCAACCGTTATTAGTCCGGAGCAATGGCGACAGACATAAAAAACGGGATTTTGGTATCATTTTGCATAGAAATTAAGATTTTCGCTAAGCTCCAAACAAAAATTAAGTATTCAAAAAGTGATCCATTATACAGTATAACACCCTAGCATCGTCCATAGAAAAATACCGCTGACATCACATTTTTATAGTATTTATATGTGTTATGTATTTTCTTAATATACGAATCGTTTAGTAAAAACCAGATGATCTCTCAATTTAACATTATTTATAATATATTATAAATATTTACGAGAGACGTCAACTGTGTTTTTTTATGGGTTTGCTTATACAGCATAACACAATGATATTTTTATTTATGGATGGACAGAAAATTTGGAATTACCGTTACTTTTTTGACATGTCTAAAATAGATTGTGTCAAAGCCACAACATTTGTATCACCATGCAAGAAATTTAGGGTCCCCCATTCCGTTCCACTCCGAACAATATCCACATTATGGGCCCGGGCCTCACATCAAGTTATGGACTCACTACGAGGTGATCTACTATACAGTAATAGGTGTTTATATAGAGAAACACGGTAATAAAACTTTTTACAATGAACTTGCTCCACCTTAAGTTTGTAATTTTTTAAAAAAAGTTTTGAATATATATAGTATATTAATTTTTAATTATTGAACAAACAAATAAAATTTATATTTGAGTTTTATTTCTAAAGCTTTTTTTTTTTTGCTATAAAGTATTAGAAATATTTTTAAAAAAATTACTAATCCTAAATAGCATATACATGTATGAAAAAGAATTCCTTTGTAATATCATTTCTATACAATTAATTACAAAATCGGTCAGAATGCAAATAATCTAAATTAGAAGAAATAATTTCATGATTATGCAAATCTAAAGTGGCATTATGAATAAAAGGCGCATTATTTTGATATAGGTCAGAAGTTAAATCTTGCACAACATAATTTGCTTGATTAAAAAATTGAACGGGTTCTTCAGAAACGTTGATTTGAAATGCACTATAAGGAATAAAATAGAAAGGAATATAATTGTCGAGTTGTTGTGGGAAACTTGATGCATGACTCTTCGCGTTAGGGGTTATGGAAGATGGCGTCTTTGGTCCGCGTTTTTTACCAGAATTAATAAAAACACACTCGATATTGCGTAGTGTACAATGTTTGCAAGGTGCTGTCCCGGAACATCTTATGTGTTTCTGTCGGCAATTAGCACATGCTTTAGTCGCGTAAGGACCTCGGCGTTGTTGTAGTTGACACGGAAAGGACATAATTAATAAGTCCTATATATTAATCAAAATAATGATGATATATATTGTAAATGTGAATAATAGGTGTAAACAAATAATTTTTGTTTATTTAATTAAAAAATGTAAAAAAAATTTTAATAGGATGAATTTTTATGAAATCAATTAATAGAAAAAAGGGCGAAAAAAGTACGTGTATTTATATTTTCGACGGGAGCTTAGAATTGTTCGAGATCTTTTCAAATCTTAAGTTCTACGGCTAAAGTACATAAACTTGTTCTAGTACAAAAGTAATGCAAATTAATTCGGAGACTTTGTCGGATACAATTAAAAATCTTAAGTTTTAATGTTTATATCTTCATACATGGCAATGTTAGAATACAGAATAGGAAATTTACAGTAGTACAGAATAGGCAGCTATGTACTTAAATTAATAAAGATATTCGCTTGCAACATTTCTTACCCGTTTGGCAGATATATGGCTATCTTTTGCATGCATCTACCAGCTTGTTGAATGTATGGATGTCATACGTAGCGGATAACATTGCGGAGCTCCGCGACTGCATTTGAAAATTTAGCTCCTAATCATTTGCAGTGCTTACTTTTCTATATTGTCCACCTGTTCTTTACCGTCATCATACATGTAGGAAAACCTTAATTGGCGAGAATCACTTTCCAAATTCGGATAAAGAAAAAACATACGTACTGACTTAAAGATACTTCGAGATCTTTTCAAATCTTAAGTTTTAACGGTACAACCACTGAAAAGGAAATTCACTGTTGTACGGAAGCAAAATCCTAACTGTGCATACATAATACCGGATACTGAAATACGTAACACAGAAATGAGTCAGCTAAGTACCATAGTTTTATAATCTCACGGTCTAATCTCACGGTCGCATGTTTTTTTTTTCCTTATGCAGTCATCTTAAGCTAATGCAATTATTTTTGACTTAGTACACTTATACTAACTATAATAAAATTATTTTTATATAATAGATGTATGTTATCCAGCAGTCTTAAGGCCTAGATTATTAACATCCCTAAGTCTTAAGATCGTGGATCATATACGTATTACAGTTACGGTATGGATATGTATAAGCCAGTTACACACATATATCCAGACAGAATCACTGTAAATATTCCTTTATGTATTCGGTAATTTTTTTAATCGTTCTTTGAAATTAATTATTTCAACATAAAGTTTAAGATTATATAACAATAAGTATCAATACCATATAAATACTACGCAAGTACTGTATAAAAATTGTATCCACTATAATTTATAAATATTATATAAAGCTAACAATTCAGATTTATACATTCCGCCTGTTCGCACGCCAATATTAAGACGCTCGTCGATGATTTTGTTTTAGGCATCTCTCATTGGTTCATAGAAAAAAGTTTAATTGAATTTTTTTTGTACGTATGCTATTATCGACTCTATATGCACTTTCTTCCGTAAGTGCAGTTCATTTAACTGCAGTAAATACACCCATATTATATTTAGGCATGTTATAGTTAAATTCCATAATAGTGTATGCGTCGATGCTGCACTGATTGAGTAAATATTTATATAGAAATGCGCATCAAACTCGATTTTCTTTTGATATAAGATGTATAATGATAATCAAGATAATCAAACACACACGTACGTACGTTAGCCCGGAAATTCTACGACTGAAGCAAACTTTATGTCATCCCAAGGTATCCGATATTGTTCCTTATATGATCTACGTAGCAGTCTGTCTTTTACAAACATTACTAACTTTTTGGTAAATTCAAAAGATTAATTTTATCAATGTTTTTAAAAAGCTGATTCTTAAACATAATTATATTGCTAATCTTTAACGGGTGAGTTTTACTATTCAAAAACTTCAAATTTTGCTAAATATATTTATGATATAATTATTATATTATTATTATATTATTATTATATAGCAAAAATATTATATAGTTTATTATAGTTTATACATATATAAATATTATAAATATATTATAAATTTATTATAAATTTATTATAAATATATTACAAAAATATAATGTCAAATTGAATCACAATTTACCCACTTATATCTCCTTGCATCTATTCAATCACAGGTATGTTCTAGTGTTCTCTTAATTCATATACAATTAATAACAAATGTACAATCACTATTCCTACTAATCTTTCAACTCAATTTTTTGATCAAGTTAACATAAATAACAAAGTTCTTAATTTTAATGTCAATCATTTAAATCTCTTATATTTAGTTATAATCAGACATTCTACTCAAACTTTAAGCTTACCCAATATTATTATTTCAACAAACTCAATCTTAACTATTTTTGAATTTTGTATACTAATTTATAAACTTCAACAAATTACTAATTACAATACTAATCAACAAGAATTTCATTTCTATACTGATGGCTCTGTTATTAATTTAAGTACTTTTTAATATTCTATGAGTATTGGATAAGTTCAAATTAACAATAATTCTATACTTATATATTTTAGGTATAAATTAAACTTTGATCTTGCTCATTCAAATCAAAACTTATTGTTATCTTATCAGTTCTTATTATTACTATACTGTAAATATATACATAAATTCTCAATCTATAATTTCAAAATACCAAAACCTTTTAAATTCCTCTACTACTCTATTATATATACATATATTATATTTTTCATTTTGAAATATACTTATCATTTTATTAACTTATATAAAATTTAAATCATTTTTTACAAAGTTATTATTCACTAAGATAATATATACAATAATTTAGTTAATCAACTTATATGTAACCATTATAACTTGCTATATCTTATTTTTATATCATATAATATGTATTATTTAGCTTATATTCTTATTTTTGAAAATTTTTCTCTTGTGTTATTAACTCATCATAGTATTTGTACAATTTGTTATATACATATTTATGTACTATAAATTACTCAAAACTATTTTCATAAATAAAAAAAAATTCTTAATTAAATCAATTAGTAAGTCATCTGACTGTATATTAACAACAATTAAAAAATTTCAAATTTCTTATATAATTTTCAATTATTTACTCTTAAGTTCTTTAGAATTAAAATTTTATTGAATAAACTTTCTATCTCATATATTTTATATAACATTATCACTCATACCTATCTATCTGTTACCAATATTATTATACTAGCTTTTAATTTTATTGGACAACTTGTCTATCTAATCAATTATTAAATAATTTTATAAATGACTTATTATAATATACTCTTAATATTACTATTTTTAATACTATTTTAGAAATTATAACTAACTTATATTATCAAATCAAACAACTAAATTGTATGTTCATTCACAGTATACTAGACCTATCTTTAATTTCTTCAATTCTATCAGGCTTAGTATCAAATAAAATTATTACTATAATTGCAGACTTATCATCTACAAAAATATTTATAACACTTATTACTAAATTCTTACTTTATCTTAATTAGCAAATTTATTACAAAATTTAGACTTTTTACTGTATTTCAAGATTTACAATTCATCTTTCTATTTCTAATTTATCTTTTAATTCTATTTCACAATTAATACAAACTTTTTTTCTTAATACTATTAGCTCTAAAATTAATCCTTGATATATATAATAGATTAAATATCAAACTAATCTCTTATATATTATTATTAACACCCAAATCTAGATAAGTCTTAGCTACTCTAGTTGATTTAGGTCATAAATAAATTAGTCCGAGTTTCTATTCTTACTATAATATTTTAAAAGTAGATTTAAACTTTATATAAAAATCTCAGTTAAATATTTAATAAAGATAGAAACATGGCCTTACTATTAACATTAAAAAAAAAAAATAATAAATAATTATTCTATTATTGTTTTTGTATATGATTAACTATATGTTATTTTTTTTATAAAGTTTGTTGTTATTGTAACTTGTTGTATAACTAATAATATTATTTTAAGATTTATTAAAAATAAGCTAAATTGTTTATTTTTTGTTTCAAAAAAAATAACAATAATACTAGTATATTTATATTTATTATTACTAGTTAAAAATTAAATTGTTTCAAACTTAAAAATTATTTTTCTAATTGTTATTCTTATATATAATTATGTTTATTAAAATTTATTTTAAAAGATTTTATAAAAAATCTTTTTTAGTAGAATGCAATAATTTAGTAAAGTAAACATATTGTTAACTCCCAAGTGACAGGTCTAGTGCTTAAATTCTATGAATAGTAAAATTTGAAAATTATAATTATATTATAGTAACTATATTTTGTAAATCAGTTGGACAATGAAGATGATTAGTAATCTTAGAAACATTATCTTGAATAAAGCTCAAGATATTTATGTAAAATATAATATTATATATATATAGAGAAATGTTAATAACTAGTGTTATATAAAACTTTAGTACAAATCTACAATAAGACCATCAAGTATATAATACTAAAAAACTAAAATACAAAACCCATTTAAAAATCCCAAATAAAGAGGTAGTATAGACTTTCAATAGTATTACTAGACTATTAGAAGTTTCTAAAAAGTAGATTAGATAATAATATGTATAGAGAAACACATACTAATCAGGTTGCTAGAAATTGCTAAAGAAAATAAATCTTAGAATACTATACTAAGCCATCTGAATTGGTAGTTTGAGAAGTTTTATAAGTTCAAAAATAAGAAATAAAAGTTGAAAAAAAAGGTATTGAAGTTCTAATAAAGTTTACAAGAGTATAATAATTTAATAGTTAGTTCTAACTGCAAGTAATAGTTTAGACCAAAGTAGTGTTACAAGGTTGTAGTCTTTTTGGTACAATACAACCAAGTAACAAGATTACCCAGTATAGTGATTGATTATTGCAAATATATATAAGGTAAAAATGTAGTAGTTTACTTTACTACACAGCAGCAGGCAAATGGTTCAAGATAGTAACAATATATAGATTAATTTTTTATTAAATAAATACACAGTGACAACCTTGTCTGTAAGAATTACTCTAGAGGAGAAATATCATTTTTACAAGTTAGAGATAAAGGTAGAAGGGTCTAGGTTAAAATATAGGAATTTAGAATTAGCAAGAAAAAGTAAAAGCTATCCTTTATATAACTTTTTACCTAGCAGAAATAGTGAAGATTTAAGCAATATTACTTAATATTATACTCAAGATAATGGAGATTCAACCAATATTAGATATCATTGTACTTAGGATAATAAAGGTTCAAACAACATTAAATGATACTGTGCTTAAAGTAATAAGAACTATGCAGAGACAACTAAAGATATTATTTATGTTATTTGTCATTCATGCTTGAAACACTTGGGGCTTGTGTTTAGGTACTTGGATTCATGCAAAGGCACTTGGAATTTGTGTAGGGATACTTGGAGTTCATATGAACACTTGAAGTTTGTATTAGAGATACTTGGGATTCTTGTGTTGTGGCGCTTGCACAGTAATTTGGTGCTAAGATACATGAAACTTGTATAAAGGTATTTGGGTTTGTAAGATAATAGTAATATCATAGATATTATTTAGTATCATATGGCTGTATCATATTTCTAATAGCCAATTAAGATCCTTTTATCTATCTACTATATAATATAACTATTGACTAACTTATGACTAATAATAAATATAATATAAAATACAATAATGAATATATATATAATTACTAATACTACTATATAATATATTA
>CAJVQA010008847.1:0-12607 GCA_910591915.1 Cetraspora pellucida
ACAATAAAAAATATTAAATTTTTTAATTATTAAATATTATAATTTTAAATAAAAAAATTTTTTATAAAAATATAAAAAAAAAAAAAAAAAAAAAAAAAAAAAAAAAAAAAAAAAGATAATTAATTAAGTTGAATAAATTTTGATATTATGAATTGAAAATCTAAGTAGATGTTAATTGTAGAATTTCAAAAAGTAGTTGAAACAGCAGACAGAATAGAGAAGAGTTTAGTCTTATAAGAGAATGGCCAGAGGTGAACTTTGGCAGTAAATTTGTAGATAACTTGGTCATTAAAATCTACTTAGACCTAGCCAATACCTATAATACAGTTATTTGTACTTATACCAATTACTGAACCATTGATATAGAAGTTAAATAAGTTATATAGTAGATTATTAGAAGATATTTGATTAAGTTTGTTAGTTACATTACTTGTTTCAAAAATTGCAGAAGAGATGGAGTTAAAAATAAGAATAAAAGGTAATGATAGTAGTAAAGAATTTGGCAAAGAACATTTAATTGCAACAGAGCTAAGAAGGTCTAGATAGTTTGCATTTATTTTAACTAAGTTTAAAATAATTCTACCAAAAAATTAGGCAGATGTAATAGATAAAGTATTAATAATACATGATGTAGTTATTTGTTATAAGCTAAGTTGACAACCTGGATAAGTAACATGATTAATTTGTTGAAGTGAATAGTAATCAGTATTGTTTATATTAATATCAATTTGCCAGTATGTGATTAATATTTAATTAAAATCTGTAAGATGTTTATAGATTTTACTATAATAATTTTTTTATTATTAAAAGTAATTAGCCATAGTTTATATTTTGAAAAATATTATATATATTATATATGAAAGGGTTAGTTATTTGCTGTTGGTATTGAAGTTTAAAGAAGTGATAGTGATGATTTTCTATAATAAGATTTTTAAGTTCAGTAAACCAGATCAGTTTTTTGCCTTTAGGCAAATAAAGAAGTTTTAGTGATAGATATAGCTATTCAAGAAGTGTAGTATTGTTTGAAGTGTAAAGTTGTTTAAGATAAAGTAGGTTTAGTCATCTAAGTTGTTTTTTAAAGATTGTATATTTGGGATGGTGTTGAAGAATAAGTTTAAGAAGTTGGAGTTGATGATGAATGATGTATGGCCATAATGTATTATTACTAGATAATATATAGCATTATGTGTCCAAAGCCTAATACATAATGATCAGCATACTGCACAAATGTGAAATAAGCATATTAGTATTAAATTAAAATACAAATATAGATATGTGTACAGACATACAAAAATTTCCAAATTGCGTTTCTGATGTTAATTTTATAATTTTTATATTAATGCATCAAAAAAATACTATTTTTTGAGCCAAATGCATCAAAAATATAACTTTTGTATTGCATGCCAAATAATTTAGTGTCCTCTACTTTGCTCTGAACAATTAGCTCTAATGAAGATAGCAATTTGTAAAAATAGTTAGATGATTTTAAAATTAAGAGTATGTTTATCTTAATTATCAACATTAGGTTGAAGATGTTCAAGAATGTTTATAGTAGAGTAAAGGTTGTTTTGAAACTGTTGTAATTCAATACAGATAGAAACACCTAATAAATAAAGATTATTAATTCATTGAAGAAATGTAATAATATGGTGTTGTAAGTATATATCCCAAATGTTGCATATATTGTATAGATATTATTAACATTAAGAGTTTTATACATTTTTAACCATAACTTTTGATGTATCAAACCAAATTGGATAAAACAACCACTATTGGATTCAGCTCACTGAGATTATTCTAATGAGCACAAGATCATATGATTCTGATCACTGGATCACAAGATCAGGATGATTTTAATAAAAACACTAATTCTAGTACAAGCATGATGGAAAGTTGTTTTGATTGGCTGATGTGGTACAACTGTAATGTCGATCGTTACACAATTATTTATATTAGTTTTAGAGTACCCCTATATGAAAACATAATCGCTCATATGACAAGTCGACATATATGTCACTTATGAGCAAATAACTTTCAGCAAATATTGGTCTTTGACCTTACTAGCAACTGGCAAATTTAATCAGATATAATCAGATTCCTAGGTAACTTTTACTAATGCCACATTTTTACTATTAGCCTAATAGTATATAGCTAAGTAGGCCCGAGAAGTACTTTTTTTTTTAGTTTTTTTCTAGAAAACATTACTTCAACAGCTAATCTGTTCTTAAAAACTTGTAATCAAGCTGCCTTAGGTGATTACAATAGAGATCTGAACAATCTATAAAATAGTTCTGTGTAAGGCATAAGAACTATTAGGTAAATGCATTTAACAGTATTTAAAGATTTACTTTCTTTCTGTAATGTAAAAAATATATTTTTTTTAAAGCATTAATGGCTAATATAGGTTTGAAATTTTTTTCACACATTACCAAAAATCAGCAGACATGAGGAATTCTAACGGAATATACCAAGTTGGTTATTTTATTATTTAGAAATTGGCGTTGTGAACGGTAAAAGATCATCAGATCAGTGGCTCCAAAATCGGGTACGTTATATAACCACTTAGGGTTAATATCAGTTGAAAGAGGTGTGTTAGATTTGGTGAGTAGTTAATGGGATTCTAATCGGGTTCTCTTAAGAACAGGGAGATTTCAGGTTGGTTATTAGGTAAGTGTATTGACGGAAGTTAGTGTTTACAGGTTAGGGACAGATTATGTATTAGCGAATATATTATTTTATTTGTCAAGGGTGAGAATTGTTGTTCTTCCCAAAGGGCCTCTTGGCCTTTATTTATAATTGTAGAGTTCTATTTACATTATGCGATGGATATGACTGATATCTTTGAAGCTACTGCTCAGTCATATCCTACTGATATTTCCCTTCTGATCGATCACTGCTATCTGTCGCATTCGTCACATGTGTCACATGTGACTGATGCGATCGAGTTCTTCCCTAATTTAGCAATGGCCCCCAACCGACCAGGGTTCATTCAGGTTCCACATTTCTCTCTGACTTAAGGTAGAGTTCCATGAGACAAAGTCAAACCACCGGGGCTTTTCCACCAGAATCAAAGACGCATAGTCTACACTTTAGTGAGTGTCAAAGGGCTTTACATTTATCCTTTTCAACTTCAATTCTATCCTTCTCAATCTTGGTTCCATCATAGTCAAATATCGTATTATCATTATCGTTAACACCATCATTATTGACTTTCTTTTCATCTTCTGTATCTTCAAGTTCCTGATAAAAATCAGGTTCGGACTCTTCAACTGCATGTTCTATATCCGCAGGCCTTTGATGATCCATCTTGATTGGTTCATTATTCAGTCCAGCTGGGTCTTCCTTTTTCAAATACCATCCAAGTGCTTTAGGATTGTTCTTTTCAACTTCAATTCCAATGTTCAGTGCCTCTTCTTTGGCATTGGCAGGGACTTTTTGGTCATCTAGGATTAACAGTCCATACGAATTACCCTCTTCAGCCTTTTCCGAATACCATTCAAGTTCTTTAGGATCGTCCTTTTCAACTTCAATTCCAATGTTCAGTGCCTCTTCTTTGGCGTTGGCAGGGTCTTTTTGGTCATCTAGAATCAACAGTCCATCCGAATTACCCTCTTCAGCCTTTTCCAAATACCATTCAAGTCCCTTAGGATCATCTTTTTTAACTTTAATTCCAATTTTCGGTACCTCTTCTTTAGCATTGGCAGAGTCTTTTTGGTCGTCTAGGATCAACAGTCTATATGAATTACCCTTTTCAGCCTTTTCCAAATACCATTCAAGTTCTTTAAGATCGTTTTTTTCAACTTCAATTTCAATATTCGGTGCCTCTTCTTTGGTATTGGCAGATTCCTTTGTAAGGTCGTCTCAAATTAATCTCCTAAACTCATCAACCCTTCTATTCCAATCTTCACAGGATTGATCCAGGTTTTTCAATATGAAACATCGCACATCAGGGTCCTTGCATTCAGCCTTTTCAACTTCAATTTTCTTTTTATAACCAGATCCAACATAATATGCACCATCAGCATTCCACCTTTCCGCAGGTTTTTGATAGCATCCAAAGGCTTTATGTCTATTTTTTTTGACTCTGATTCCATAATGATCCTCACCAATATTCATTATATCTCTTTCAGCTTCGGCAGATTCTTTTTCAGTAAGTCCTTGTCTTTCCTTTTTCTTGATTGCTTTATTTATCTTGGCTGGTTTTTGGCAATAATTGGATGCCTTATTTTTTTCTTCTTTAACCCCACTTTCCAGCAGAGATTCTAGGACCTCTTCCTGGGCCCACCTTTGTACAGGAGCTTCACATTCAGTAACATGAAGTTTTTCTACAAATTCATTAGGATCGGTATAGGCATTAAGTATCACAGGTGTTAGTTGTTGAATCTTTGGGAGTAGGTATACTATTTTCTCTATTTTGTCTTTATTATTTAGAGAGATGTTTTTTAACATTTCCAATATAATTTTCAGGGCCTGGGGAATTTGCCTTTCATCAAGGCTTTGATCACCAAAGGCTTTGTTGATAATTCATTGAAACTCTTGGGCTTGTTTGTCAGTAAGTGTTTCGAATAGATCAGTACACTTCTCTTCCAATGTTCTAACTTCTGGGTATTTAATAACAGCATGTTTTCTTATCATGCAATAAGGACATTAGGTTTCTTTTTGGAAGTGCCTTCGGATTCGTTCATGGCTTGGGGCTTGCTGAAAATGAGTCTCTCTTATCCTGCCTTCTAGTTTCCAGGATGTTAGGTAAGTTCTATACATTTCTTTCCTTTCTTTCTTCGTATGGTCTTTTACTTCTAACTTCTCCTTTTTTATTCTATAGATTGGTCTGACATTCTGATGTATTGGTTGGGATCTTGAATGTGCTCCGATTTGGGCATTAATCATAGTAAGTCTTTCATTTATCTATTCTAGTTGTTGGTATAGTTCTTTCATATCATTAACATTTCTAACCTTATTTTTTTTTCAATCTCCTCAATTATTACTTTACTTCAGATAATTGAACTAATTGTATAACCATGACTATCGCACTTCGGATAATTGGACACAAGTCACCATGGCTGATCCTAGTACTTTAGGATACCACAGCCAGACAGGGCAACAATAATTCAAAGTAGGAATGTTTCGGATCTCACAGTTACCACCAAATTGTGAACAGTAAAAGATCATCAGGTCAGTGGCTCCAAATTGGGTATGTCGTATAACTACTTAAAGTTAATATCAGTCGAAAGAGGTGTGTTAGATTTGGCGAGTGGTTAATAGGATTCTAATCGGGTTCTCTTAAGGACAGGGAGATTTCGGGTTGGTTATTAGGTAAATGTATTGATGAAAGTTAGTGTTTACAGGTTAGGAACAGATTATGTATTAGCGAATGTATTATTTTATTTGTCAAGAGCAGGAATTGTTGTTCTTCCCAAAGGGCCTCTTGGCCTTTATTTATAATTGAAGAGTTTTATTTACATTATGCGATGGATACGACTGATATCTTTGAAGCTACTGATCATTCGTATTCTACTGATATTTTCCTTCTGACCGATCGCTGCTATCTGTCACATTCGTCACATGCGTCACATGTGACTGATCAGTTGTATGCGACAGATGTGACAGATGTGACGGATGCGATCGAGTCCTTCCCTAATTTAGCAATGGCCCCCAACCGACCAGGGTCCATTCAGGTTCCACAGCGTTGAATTTGATAAGCAAAAAGCATTAATAACTAAGTATAAAGTGTTTACAAATTATCTGAAGTCTGCTAAGGCTGGTAGTTCTAATAGAATTCGGAAAACTGTTATTTGTTACAAATATAGAATTGGCATGAAGAAGAATGAAGTAGGTTTGAAATTTTTTTCATGTATTACCGAAAATCAGCAGGTATGAGGAATTCTAACAGAATATACCAAGTTGGTTATTTTATTATTTAGGAATTGGCATTGAATTTGATAAGCAAAAAAGAATTAATAGCTAAGTATAAAGCATTTACAAATTATCTGAAGTCTGCTAAGGCTGGTAGTTCTAATAGAATTCAGAAAACTGCCATTTGTTACAAATATAGAATTGGCGTGAAGAAGGATGAAATGGGTTTGAAATTTTTTCATGCATTACCAAAAATCAGCAGGCATAAGAAATTCTAACAAAATATACCAAGTTGGTTATTTTATTATTTAGGAATTAGCATTGAATTTGAAGTCTGGTAATTCTATAGGAATTCAGAAACTGCCATTATAAAAAGATCCGAATGGTATTTAATTGGTGAAAATTATAAGATATTGGTCAAACGATGAATAAATATCATGAATTTGATTTGTCAGAGCAAATAGTTGATTGACATGTACTATACAGTGGCATATTTCAGCAACCATTTGTTCTGACAGAACAAATTTTATGATATTACCTATCATATGATTCAATATCAATGTTATTGTGCGATTATAATACATGCTTTATAAGTCATTATTGGCTAACTGAGTTTAATTTGAAACTGTTGTGTTTATGTAATTATATTTATTTAGTAGCTATCAAGATTCGAATAACCTTTAATAATTCTGGGTTAGAGTTCCTATCCATTATTCATTTATTTAGTTATCTATTGGAGATCTAAATTTATTCAAATATCTGTTTTACTATTGATATCCATATAATTATTTAAATATTTGTTGAATTATTCAGATATCAATAGTAAATAGATATCCGGATAAGTATAGATTTAGATAAATGGATAATGGATTTATTCAATATACTTAATACGATTATTTAGTATTAAGATAGTGCTCAACTATGGTGTTATTATTAGATTATTCTTGAGAATTGGTCAGTTATATACAGTAACTTTTTATACTACCCTAAAAATTATGATTCATATTTGATGAATATGTTAATATGAGTTAAAATATTTAATAAATAAATAAATAGATCGACTTTAAAAAAAAAAAGATGGGTTTTGAGATAAGTTGATGCAATAATTATATTAGTTTTATTAGATTTAGGAATTATTTCGATAAATGCATCATGTGGTTGATACATATTAAATAGTATTTCGGGATTATTAATTAAAGTTTAATTATAAAAGTCACAGTAATAGAGTTATCAAGATATTTTTTGGATTTTTAGTTAAAGATGATCTATCAATACAGCATCCATATGCCTTATTGGCATAGCAAAGTTGACATCAACTGCTATGTTAAAAAGAAAGATAAATCATATGAATGCTGTGCCAGTAGACCATCTTTATTAGTTATTCTATGAATTGCAATTGCTAAATAATTCTTATGCTTATATTTCTAATAAAATATTAATAAAGATAAATAAGTTTATTACACTTTAATAAAAACAAATTACAGTATACAGTCATATCTCTCTATAATTACCCTTATATAATCACATCATATAAAAACCTCTTTATAATCACACCTATATTTATGCCCAATTACTATCTAATATATAACAAAAGACCTCTATATAAGCACACCTCTTTACAAGACCGTTTTTAAAAAAAGTTCATATGGTCTCAAAAGTGTGATTATAAAGAGGTATGACTATAATACTTATATTTTTAAAAATTTTTGGTTTATATTTTTAAATTATTTTTTTTTTGGTTTTAAATGTGAGGTCTCTATTAAAATTATTACGATTTTTTAAACAAATATCTATTTGCTTTTTCTATTTTATTTATTTCAAATTCTGTAATATAATTATTAATTTATATTGCTTTAAAAATGAGTAGTGTACATTCTGCTGACAATTACTTTACTGAAATATTAGTTTACTAACAATTAATTTACAAACAAGTTCATTATACCAACAATTATTTTACCAACAACATTTTACTGACAAAGTAATTTTGGTTATTGTTTTTAGTATCAGATTAGAATCAGAATTAAGGTTAGTGTAATTTATAAAAAATACTTGTTGGTAAAATAAGCTGTTAGTGAAATAATTATTGATAAAATGAAATTGTCTATAAATTAATTGTTAGTAAACTAAGCTATTTGTGAAATAATTGTTGGTAAAATAACATGTATTCTTTAAAAACAGTATCAAAGCTTCTTTCAGTAAAATACTTTATATTTGCAAATTTGTTGAAAGATATTTAATAGAAAGTATTTAATAGTATTTTGTTTAATAGTAATTTAATATTAAAATTGTTAGTAAATTAAAATCTAAATATTTAGGTCCAGATTGTTATTAAATTAGCTATAAAATGTATAAATAAAGATCTTATATAAATTTAAATAAAATATTTTATTTATTAATAAATATAGTTAAAAAACATATTATAATATCAAATCTACAATATATTTATAACAATTCTATATTAAAAAAATAAATTACCAAGTATTTATTTTGCTAATTGCATTTTGTAAATCTAATTCAATTTTTTCTTTTTTATTAATTTCAATATTTTTAGCATCTTCTATTGAATTATTTGTATCATCTTCTTTATTTTCATCTTCATCATCATCTTCTAAATCTTCTTTAGTAAGTTTATCTTTATCTTCTGCTTCTAAACATTTTACAAATGCATTTACATTATTCCATATTCCTTCTTTAAAATATTGTATACAATGTTTGCATTTGAATTCTATTTGATTATAACAATTTCAATGATATCCATGACCACATATCAAAATTATTCTATTAGAATTTTGCTCAAATGGTTTATAACAATGATCATAACTATTAAAAATAGGTGGATATGTAGTATGATATCCTGCTGGTAGTACTCTTTCATCTATATCATCTATAGTAATAAATTCAATATTTGAATCTTTTTTATCTTTTTTTGATTTTGGTTTTGGTTTTGTTATAAATAATGAGGCATCAGTTTCTAATTTTTTTTGATATTTTTCAAAAACTTTTTGAAATTGTTAAAGTAAAAATAAACATGCTTTGTTAGTTAAAAAATCCAATTCAGATGATGAATACAGATAATGTTTAGTATTTGTAAATACTTCTTTAAATGCAGAATGTTTATTAGCATCTAGTAATAAATATAATTATTAGTATCTATATATTTTAAAATTACTAATAATTATTAAATTTTAAAATATCTAATAAATATGCTTGTTTTAAAATATCATTTGCATTATCTTTGCATGTTGTTGATGTTCTAATCCTGCTATGAATATTTTCAATCCAATAATCATTAAAATTAACTAAAAAAAGCTTAATTGCTTCTTTTATAGAATGATTATTTTGTTCCCAATAAAATATATCTGATAAAAATGCTAGTGGAGCTTTGTTATAATTTTTACTTTTTCATCTTAAAGCAAAAGTTCAAATACGAAAAATTGTTTCAAGATATTCATTAAATAATCCAGATCTAAATAATATTGCATATATATCAAGTACTGCTGGAATAATATTATCTAAAAGATCAATTAATGTTTGATATTCAGTAAATTTGTATAAAGATCCAAATTTTTTTAATATTAAACTTTTAATTTTAATCTATGCACTTTATGTTAATTCCAAAAGTAAATTAATTCTCTATGGTCTTTGATTTTTGGCAAATTTTTTACGTAATCCAAATATATTATGAAATAGTTTTTTAAAAAAGCTATAATAAACTTTTATAACTTGCTCTCTACTATTAAGACTATCATGTAATAGTCCAAGAATAAAAACAAATAAATTTATTCCAGATAGAATTTGTACTTTTGAATTATCTTTATGCAAATGTGTAATAGCTCTTCTAATAAATAATTGACCTGACCAATTTGCAATTACTGAAGTAATATAATTATTTAAATGATTTGTTTTTTTTTTATATTTAAGTATTATATTTAAAATTTCTAAATAATCTTGCATAGAATGAAGTAGTTGTTCCTTAATTCCAATTAATATTGTTTCTTTCATTTATCTTTCTTCTTTTCTTTCTGCAATAGCATTATCATAACAATGTATAGTAAGTTGATCAATATAATCAAATTCAAAACTTTCAAATTGCTTTGTATTAGCCTATTATATTTTACATTGTGTATAAGAAAGATCAAAAAGCCCTTGATACATATTAATAAGTTGTTCACAAGTAATTAATGCATCAATATTTACTGGATTATGAACTGATATACCATTAAAAGTTACTGGTACTGGTCCACATTGCTCAATTTTTTTGCACATACTTGTTGCTAAATAAGCTGCTTCTGATAAATTAGTATTATCTGGTCTTCTTTTTTTATGAATATTATAATAATTGTCTATATTATATATACAAAGTGAATCTTTCTAATAATTAAATTAAAATAATATATCAAAATATTATTTAAAAATAATATATAAAAATTTTAGTTATATAGCTTTATTTTAAATATTTAAAAAAATTACTTACATTTTTAATAAAATATTCTTCAACTTTTAATAGATATTGTGCAGCAATTTTTTTATTATTATTATAAACTGTCTTATTAGTAACAGAAATTCCAGCATTGCTTAAAGTATTAATTGTTTCACAAAATGCTCCACAAGCTGCAAGATATAATCTAAGCTCCAATTTAAATTAATTAGCATGCATATTATGAAGATCAGCAATTAAATAAAGAATTACTACAACTTTTTTTTTAGTATCTTTTTGTAAATTTAAAGCTCAATTAAATGGTATTATAATCTTACACATTTCATCAAAAAATCCAATCAAATCAGAATCAGATTCTTCAAGCATTTTCTTAAAATTATTAGGATCAAGTATAAGAATAGCTGATTCTTTTCGTTGTCTATTATATATTATAGTTGTCATTTTTTTTATTTTATCAGCAAGAAATAATTGCGATAATGGATCTAAAAATAATTAAATTATAAATTATAAATTTTTTTTCTCTTTGTACCGATTTATATATTTGTATAAATTATAAGTAAAATTTTACAGAACTGTCATTTATTATATAATTATAACTCCTTAAAAATTAGTTATTTAATAATTATAAGTTCTAAAATAATTAATTATTTGACAACTATAAGCTCTAAAATAACTAATCATATAAAATTTATATTATAATTATTTTAAAACTTGTAATTGTCAAATAACTGACTCTGAAGAGAGTTATAATTATATAATAAGTGATAGTTCCCTTATATAATTAAATAAAATTTAAATATTTACTAATAGAATTATTATTTTCAATAATATTATCTGAACTAATATTATTTTGATAATTTTTCTAAAATTATTCTAAGGATTTTCAACAATTTCCATATAATGAGTATTACAAATTTGTTGATCTATTTGCAAATATAAATATTGTCGAAGAGTTCCTGTAGCTAATGCTTTTGCAAAAGCATTATCAGATAAACTTCTAAATATTGTAGATTCTTTGTCACAATTGTGAATAGAACAAGGTCCTTGGTTGGTTTTTTGTTTAGGCATAGTTATAATAAAAATTTTGTAATAAAGTTTTGTAAAAAAATTTAAATTTAATAAATTTAAAAATGATTTATTGATATAATTCAAAATAATCTTTATATATAATATAAGTAATTACAGTAAAAAAAAATTTAATATATTCTAAACCAAAATAAATTTATTTATTATTATAATTATATATAGCTATATTTTTTCGAAACTATATATTTAATTAGAAATATTAAAATTTTAAAATTACAATTTAAAACATCAATTAAAAACAAATAAATTTTAAATAACTTTAATACTATATATAAATACTATTAAAAAAACTCCACATGCTGGCTTTAATTATATTTTGTGTCTAAACTTTTAATCATATTTTATCTTGACAACTACTATACTAAATTCAATAAAAATTTTTTATTCAAAATTCTACATATCTGTAAAATTTAAATAAAAAATTTTTTATCGAATTTAGTATAGTAGTTGTCAAGATAATATGATTAATATATATATACATATAAGTGCTACAAAAAAAAAAATCTGTTATTGGGCTTTTAATTTTATTTTTGTACCAAATATAATTTATTTAATTTGTTAGAGAATATTCTGGTACAAAATATAATTGAAGGCCCGATAACAGTTTTTTTTTTTGGCAAAATTTAAACTATAAATATTAGATTTCAAAGTTGGCTAAGGCTTTAAAATTCAATCAAGCCAAGTTGCCAAGATATTTCGTTTCATTAATATTTCATGCTCATAGTAGTAATAAGCAACTTTTAATAAAAGATTATTTTGATCACATGTATTAATATTTCACTTTAGCTATAGAGAGAATTTAGAAGAATTGTTTTAAATCACTATTATATCGTTATTTAATATTTATTTATAAATAATTGTTACTTAATATTTTTTAAAAATATTATTGTTATTTAATATTTATTTAAATAAATATAATTACATAAACACAACAGTTTCGAATTAAACTCAGTTAGCCAATAATGACTTATAAAGCATGTATCATAATCACACAATAGCATTGATATTGAATTATGCGATGAGTAATTTGTTCTGCCAGAACAAATAGTTGCTGAAATATGCCACTGCATGGTACATGTTAGCTAACTATTTGCTCTAACAAACCAAATTCATGATATTTATTCATCGTTTGACCAATATCTTCTAATTTTCGCCAATTAAATACCATTCGGATCTTTTTATAATGGCAGTTTCTGAATTCCTATAGAATTACCAGACTTCAAATTCAAT
>CAJVQA010008848.1:0-12606 GCA_910591915.1 Cetraspora pellucida
AATAAATAGTTATAAGCGTTTTTTGACGAACGAATTTTTTGTTAATTTTTGTGCAATGGATTTGCAGAAAGAGTTTTTTTTTTTAAATTAAGATTTTTACAAGTAACACTATTAAAAATTATATTACTTTTTTATTTAAAATTTTTAAACAAAGCATTCTATTTAGTATATATTTTCTGAATTTATTTGTAAAATATAATACATTTTAAAATTTAGTTTTAATACAACCAAAATTATAAAATTATAATTTTAAATACTTTATCTAAGTTTCTGAACTAGAACTATTTTCAAAATTTTGCTATTAATAAGATTTGAACTTTAGATTTATTACTTAAAGAATAACAATCTAACTATTATACTAAAATTGTTATTCTTTTATCTTAAATATATATAATGCCTTACTTAAGTTATAATTTATAGTAATGGTGTGGTGACCTAGTGAAGTGGTCAGGTTGTCAACCCTCCAAGTGGTAGATTGGGTGTTCAAATCTCATCAACAGTGAAAATTTGGATAATTACCTATGTAATACTTATATTATGGCAACTGTTATTAATGATTGAGTTAAGATATCTGTAATGGCAGTCACACTAGCATGACTGGCAGGTCATGGGGCATTTATGTAATAGGTCACATAACATTGTCCTTTGGAACAAGGTTGTAGTTATATGAAGGAATGCAAACTAGTAATTAGGTGATGTAAATACTAGATAAGTCCTTGTGGCTATATAAATCCATTGAAATTGGATAACAAGAAATCCATTTGGAAAGACCTAAGTAAAGAAGTAGCCAAATCTTCAACAGCTCTACTGTAAAGGCTAGCCTTATGAAATGGATACCAAGATCAAAGTAGCTGGATAGGCAAAAACCTTTAGGTAGGGGTACCACCAACCAGGCTGCCAGATCGAGCCAGAAGAAAAGGATATCAGGCTGACTTGATATATCAATGGACTGGTTGTAAGTCCTATCAGGCTATCTGGATTGGGAGTTTGGTAAACTTGCAAGAGTATACTAAAGTATTTTGGATATGCTGTGAAGTAGATGCTGAAATTTGTGTGAACTCTACAAGAGCATAGCAGTTTAATGATCAGCCCTGACTGCAAGTGTTGGTTCTGCTATAGTGATACCTAGGTCAGCTGTAAAAATGAGTACAGAAGGCTCTGGGGGGTTTATCTCAAGAATAAATTAGTCCTAAGGTTGAGATGATGATCTGGACATCTAGGATAACCCAGTGATGTTAACACAGATTACAGGTTTAGAGGGTTTAAAGTGGAACATCCAAGCAGAGGTGTTAGATATGGCAATTAATGAGAAACCTTAGGGTGGACTCCTTAAATAGATAATATAGAAAAGTTATATATGTAGCCAATTGTACGCTCTTCTGTAGTGGTTCATTGAATCACAATACTGATAAGTGATTAATAAAAGTCAAATGACTAAAGAGGTTACCTTAATACCAAAAAAAACAAAAAAAATTATAATAATATTTTTTTAAATAATAAATTAAATCTTATTAAATTTATTATTATATTATCAATTTATATTTTTGTTTTTATATAAGCTAATGATTTAATTTGTTTTAACTTCAGACTATTTTTTTTCTGATTAGCAGTTTGCATTTAAAGAAACATCTCATACATATGTCTTTAGAACAAAGAATACAATTAAAAATAATATTAATAAGAACTTAAAAGATTATAATAAGTTTTTAGATAATAAAAAACTTAGTAAATAGATCCTTATAAGTAAAATAGAAAAGTTACCTACCTTTATATACAAGAGAAATTTATTGAAAACTTAAAACAGAATAAGTTTATTATAAGCTTATTTTAAAAACAAGAACATTAAATTTAATATACTACTTATAAAGAAAAGACTTAAACATCTTATGTTTAAACATACTAAAAAAATAAATAAGATATTATTCAAACTGTTATATTACTTTTAGCAACTATTTGACATATTAATTTTGTACTTAAAACTTTATATAAGTTAAAACTCAGTAATAGTAATAAAATAGGCAAACTTAGTAAAACTTTTTAGAAAAAATTATATTATTAGTATATGCTTTTACTTTTAATATACTATTACATATTACTAAAAACTAAAAAAATATGACTCTTAAATGCCTTAATTTAAATTATGCAAAACAACAAACAAAAAGTCTTTTTGGCACTGATCTTAATAATATTCTTAAATCTAAAAGTAATAAAACAAAATATCTTAACAATTTACTTATACAAAAAAAAAATATTGTTTAGAATCTTTTAATAAGTTATAACAAAATTATACACTATTTTAAGATGTTTTTTTAGATTATCTAGAAACATGATTTATATAAATCTTCTTCTAACAAAATTATAAAATTTTTCTTAAAATAATATAGCCAATAATCAAAATCAATAATAATAGATTATTAAGTTAAAGGCAAACCAATTCTGTAACTCTCTCTGTAGATCACTTAACCAAATATTTGCTAAAAACATTTAATTATTTCTTAATTTTATATTAAGTAAATCTTACTTGTACTCTTAATAAAGTTGCTCAGCTCACTTTTCTTCTCCTAGGCAGCCAAGTTTTATGCTCCTGCAACACTTGGCTACAGAGAAAAGTTCTAACAACCAAAATATTGGTTTTTGCTTATTTTTAATATATTTTACTAATTAAATACACCTTGTTACCTATTAAAAAAAGAACTAGCTCTCTGTTCCAGTCATTTTAATATATATTATACTGCAAACAAACCAAAACTTACTAAGATATTTGAAAAAAAAGCAAAACTAAAATCTGCTTTTGCAGGTTATTTTATTAGTAAATTTAGAAAAATTCATTAGGTTGTTCTGAAAATTTCACTTTTCTGGCACCTATTAAAATTTTATCAACATCCAATTAGCCTTAACACAAGTTCCACATCTTTCAGATCCTTTCTAACTTATCTGCAAAGCTCTTAAATTAGAAAATTTTATCCTATAATCAGATTATTTGATCTGATTTGAAGATCATTTTATACTAGTACAAACATCATATTAGGATAGTTATACAAAATGCCTAACATCATCACTGTCAGACTGAACTCCTTCAACCTAGATACGCTTCTGAATAAATATAATAGTCGAACACTAGTTACTTTAAACAAAAACTGTAAAAGTTTTAAAGTTTTCTCATCCAATTTTAACTCTACACTATGTGATACTCACAATGGTTATTATTTCTTTTCCAGTTCTATTCAACCTATTATCACTAAAAGTTTTTGTGAAAAATACTATACATACTTTACTTCATAGCATTTATCTTTGCCATCTACTCCTAATCCATCTCTACAACTATAACTAAACTATCCAATTCAATGGAAATTAACCTCAATGTCAAACTTTACAAATCCTTTTACAATGTACCTAAGTCATCTTTTTAACCTAAACACAACATCATTTATTTATTTCTCAACTATTACAGTAATATTAGACAAAATACTAATAATTAAATCCCTTTTTTTGCCTTTTCTTACCATGCACATACATGTATTATTTGCAAAACTAAAGATATATTATATATTATGCTAACTGATAATAAGCACTCATTAGACCCAAAAGCACTCATATTCAAAACTGAAGTAGGTGGCTTCCCAGCTCATCCTCAATGCATTTATAAACTTAAACTAAAGCTAGCCAAATTCACAAGCTCTATGAACTAGGAACAATATAGTTTTTATTACAAAATCAAATGTCTACAATTATCAGCAGAAGATAAGCATATTCTTTTCAAAAAATTTTTGAATGAACTTCTCAAAAAAGTTAAAAATACAGATAGCTAAATAGACAATAACTCTAATGCAAAAGAATCTTCAAATAACAACAAACAGAAAGAGGCTAATAATAAACAATCTAATCAAAAAGCAAAAATACAAAAATATAATACCTTAAAAGATTTTAACTGGTTCAAAAATTATCTTGTTACACCTACTATGCAGCAATATAATAAACTTAACACACCACTAGCTTTACAACTATTTACTATCTTGAAATCCAATCTTAGAGACTTTATCTCTGGACAAATCATTCCAAACAAATCTGATAAAAATAAAAATAGCAACAGACCATCTGCCAAATACTCCTTTAGCTATATTCTTAACAAAATGGCAAGCAAAAACCTAAGTTCTTATCAGATTTTATTGTCAACTCAAGTCCTGACTTTGATAAATCAAAACCAATTCCCTTTAAAGCTTTCCATAATACACTCAAAGGCCTACTCTCCAAATTTATAAAGATGTTCTTTACTCAACTGGACTACCTACATATTCTTCGATCACATTATTCTATCTCATCTTACTCAAACACTAACAGATATAGAGTGGCTATAAATTTAGCCTGTTTATACCTTTACCTAAACCATAAATATAAAACCATCAATTTCGAAAAATTTATAAAAAAACTTGATATTAAACTATTACAGTTTACACTCTACTTTGATATTAAATACAGCTCAAAGCAACTTGAATTCACTATCCAAAATGATAACTAATTCAACATTAATATTTCTCTTAACATCCCATCTGAAAAATTCTTAAAATATTTTAGAATTCCATCACTTAAGCCCTATTTTACAACTTATAAGACCTGGTTTAAACCCTTTATTGAAAAATATAGCATTTTGTTTGACAAAATTGATCAACAGAAAACAAACAACTATATCAAAATGCTAATATTACAAAAACTAACTGAAGAATGCAAAAAACTTTTGCCAAAAACATACCTATTATCAGATTTAATACATACTTTTAAAGAGCATTCCAAAGCAACTTTCAAAGCAGCACTTCATCATATCCACCTCTGCACTAATAAAGACTGCAATCTATTAGCCAAATCAACAGAACACAACTTAGAAAACATCTCCAAATTCTATTTCACTAACTCATTCAAAACTCACTTGGTATCAGAATCAGAACAAAAAAAATGGATTTATCCAACATTAGAAATTGATGTCTTTTATCTCAAACAAAAACTTGCAGCAAGCTTTTCTATACCAACACTTACAGAAGAACTCAGAGTCTTAGCTATATCTACTAAAAAGTCATTTGCAAATTTTAACAAAGTAGCAAGTAATATTGCACAATCTACATATTACTTCTATCACTATCTAAGAGCCTTTATGTTAGCAGCAAAAGACAATAACAAACTTGTAGGTTTATCTAAAAAAGAAGCTCTGAAAAAAATAATTCAAACAACTAATGACATCCATACTCTTGCAAGAGTCATTACATATTTTAAATTAGAAATGGAATTTAAAATATCACTAAAACAAATATGTATTAATTATAATCAATTCTATTATCTAGAAGCTAAAGATTTTCTAATAAAACACTTTAAAATCTCAATTCTAGAACAATATGAGGATTCTCTTTTTATACAGAATTCTGATACATTGAATTCCCAAAAAGTAGATAAAAATATATCTACATCTCCAAAAGAAACTACAAAAACAACTGAAAATACTATTCTTACCTTACAAGAAGAAAATATAAACATTTCTTTTCAATAATGTCTTCTACAGAATACATTAATGCAGCTGCCACCTCTAAGATTATGATGTCCTTTACATCTAGTGAGCCATTTTTAAAGAAGAATAATAACAATAGATAGGCAGTAAAGCCTACTATGAGTGAATCTGTAGAAGACATCATACATAATGCCTTTGATACCAATACTTCAACTTCCTCAGAGACAAACACCTGCTATAATAAGTTTTTAAAATGATACCATTTACCCTTACTACTGCAACCTATAACACTTAATGACTTTATCAAACACTTATGCAAAAGCCTTTTTTTTGATCCAATCAAAATTTCAGTAATAATAAAAAAACAGAAACACATGTTTATATTAAAGTCACAGATCCTACTATTTCAAATTATATAGCTATAAATCCTATTTAATCCATATTATATAAACACTTACCTATTCTAACATCTCCAAACAAAATAATACCAAATCATAACAACTACCACTCTTTATATTCCAACACATCTAAAACACAGTCTTATGATAATCAACTTCACTTATCAATCTGTACACATAATATTTAAGGAATTAATAAAGACCTGAAACAACAAGTATAGAAATACTATTGCCTTTCTAATAACCTTAGTATTATTAGCATAACAAAAACCAAAATTGCAACCAGTAACCTAATCACTAAACTACAAAAATCCAAACACTTTATATATCTGTGATCATGCACTAAAGGCCCTAAAGCAGGCACAGCCATTATAATTCACAAGTTTATAAAAACCTATATCTACAAAATACTTTTTTTTATAAGATATGCTATTACAATAGACATCTTCTTTAAACATGACTTTAAATTCAGAATTATTTTAGTTTATTTATCATGTGATAATACTCAACTAAGACTGTCAGTACAAAATACTGTAATACAATAGCTTCAACAAGCCTACGTATCAAATATTCAACCAATTGTCCTAGAAGACTTTAATGCTTCTGATAGTATCACCTACTCCTCCTTAATAAAATACAAGTTGCTTCACTTTTTTTAATATAACAATATATATAACCTGGCTACATATACCCACAACTCAACATCTATTTGGCAAAGCAACAGATATCAGAGTAGCATAGACTACATCTGGGCCAATCAACCTCTTCCTTGATATCTTAATTCTTTTACTATAGATGATCCTAATACTAGTACCCAAAGTGATTATAAAATTCTGAACTCTCATTAGATCTTTCCTTATGCATATATAGGCAAACTCAGACATCTTACCAAAACTTGTAGAAGGACATTTTTATACAAAAATATGAATAAAGATAAATAACAACAATTTGCAGACCAAGTAATCTTAAATCTTAATAATAACAAAACTTTACTCAGCATACAAACCTCAGAATCACTTGAATCTTCCTGGTACAAAATCCAAAACAGTATTATTTCTGCTACTATACAACATATCTCAAATAAAAAATTCACTATTAGAAACTTTCAAAATATCTTTTCTACCAAGGCATCATCTTTACATTAACATTTCAAAAAACTAGGCAATATTATTAAACAAATCAAAAACTTGCTAAAAAACTCTACTTCTATACTACATCAACATAATTACCTTATTAATTAAATAAACATATCTAATTAGTTTAATGTTCCATCCTTACCAACTGTTCATAACTTACTGCCAAACTGGCTAGCACATGCTAAAACTGAATGAAAATCTATCTATTATGCCTGCAATATAGAAAATATCAAAGAAATAAGACAACAAATTAATAATAATATTTTTAAAAGATGCTTTAAACTTAAATTAAATCCAAAAGCAATAATTAATAGCATACTTAACTGTTACAAGAACCCAGTCAAATTTGATAATATTAGAACAAACAATAATGTAATCACTAACTCTCAAGATATCAAACAACATATTCAACAACATTTTGTCCAATAGACATCCTTTAGACATACCAATTAACAAATCTTCGAATCTAACTAGAAAGAAGAATATAACTGTAAAATGCATATTAACTCTGAGTGGTACAATGATATTACTAAAGAATTTACTATTATTAAAGTATCTGAAACATTATCTAATTTTCCAAATAACAAGGCCTGTGGCCCTTCAGGCATTAGTTATGAAATGTTAAAACATGCAGGCACACTCTTTCTTTAAGCAATTACCATTCTTCTAAACAGATGTATTACTTTAAACCAAATCTCTAAGCAATAGAAGGAGGTAGAATTTTTCTACTTTCCAAAAAATCTATCTTTGACTGCAACCTAATCAACACTAGACCTATTAGCCTTCTCAAACATGCCAAAACATTATATACAAAACTTCTTACAAATCACTTAAACCAAATGCTCACTAAACATGAGATCCTATCATCCTACAATTATATTGCTCTGCTAGGCAACAGCACAGTTATATCTATACATATCTTAAATAATATAATCAAAAATGCATCTTGCAACTTCAAACAACTTTGGCTTATATCTCAAGACATAAGCAAAGCATATGACTCAGTTAATCTAAATCTGTTTAAAAAAACACTAATTTATATCAACATGCCTTTTAAGTTAGTTAACATACTTACTAATTTATTAACAGACTGTCAAAACAGAGTAATTACCAACTTTGGTCTAACTAACCTATATATAGTTAAAACTAAAATAGACCAAGAAGAAACAATAACTCTACTATTCTGATGCATTTATTATGACCCACTCATTTACAGAATTGCATTTCAATATAAAGGTTACTTATTATCTACAACTTGGAAAACCCACCTTCAACCACCTAGATCTCAAAGTCTAAATACATTTACATCAATATTAGCTTACATGAATGATACACTATGGATAGCAAAAACAAAACAAAAACTACCCAAACTGCCTCATCTTTCTACCTAATGACCAATATTCAAATCAATGCAACCAAATCTGTCTTTATCTCTAATTTATCTACATCTAATATTCAATTCTTTAACACTATTTTAGAATCCATATCTGCTAGCCAACTATTTAAGTTTTTAGATTGTTGGTTTATACTTAATAACAAACAAACTGAACAAATCAAAATTATTTGAGAAGAAACACTTCAACTTACAAACATAGCTAGTACAAAGAAAATTACAGATAAACAAATTATCTATATAATCAATACAGTTATTATATCCATACTTGAATATAGATTACATAACATTATTATATCTCACTCTATATGCAACAATATTCTGGCTAAATACCTAACAATAGCCAAATAAAAATTCCATCTAGCATGCTCAATTCCCAATAGTACTATGCTTAACCTATACTTATACAATGTTTACAACATATAGGACATCCAACTTCAACATCATATTACTAACTTCCTACTATGACTTAATAATTCTAACTTACTAGGAACTTCAACACGAATCAGACTACAACAGCTCCAAAACAACCTATGGTCAACTATTAATATACTTCAACATTCTAATCTTATTATTGATGCCCTAATTAAATACACCCTAAATTTTAAAATTATTCATTTACTAAAACTCTTAAACATATCTATAACAGCTAATTTCAATATTTCATAGCTAAACACTATATTATATAATCTTCAATCACTAGAATTAATTTTATTCCAATACTCTTAGTACATTAGCTTTAAAAAACAAATCAGAAATCTCAATATTCTATATCTTGAACAGCTCTATACAGCTGACAACACCACCTTACTAAAATAGAAACATCTCTTACCATGACTGTTATACTTATCTAAAGGCTGTAAACCATTATGGTTCACTTACTTAGAAGACACTGTAATGGCCTATAATAGCTTCAGAATCTTTCTTTCACATTATCAACAACCAGGATACAATCTATTTGCATACAATTCACAACATATCTTTAAAAAATCTAAACCCAGTTACTTACATATACTGATAATGAAATTATTATTAGCAAAATCTGCAAACATTTCAAAAACACTAATCAAATATTTATTACATACTGGCAAACAAATATTGATATAAATTACTCTGGCTACTATCTCCTTTTACTAATCCAAAGCTTACCTTGCCTAGGCTGTCATCTAAACTTCAACAGAATTCAGAATTTATGTATAATTAATTTATCAGCAATCATCTCCTCTCAATTTCTAAGAAGAGTCAGTTCCAACTCTTTAAACTTTAATGTCAACTATATTGACCTTATTCATTCAACAGCTATCAAACATCCACTATTAATTCCTTCAGTGTCAACAATTTCAATTTCCAACTCTTATGTATTTGAAATATTTAAAACTAGCAAAGCAGCAGACATACTTGAACAATATTTAATTCTTAATAGTTTCTAACAACAACTTAATTTTTATACTAATGGTTCAGTAACTAATATCAGAACTGACTAATGTACAATGGGCATTGGCTAGGTTCAGGTCAATAATAATAATCAAATTATTCACAAGTTTTTCACTAAAATCAACTTCTGGTCATCATTCTATAAAGCAGAACTGATAGCAATTCTTTCAGCTATTTTCGCCATATCCTGAAATGCAATAGTCAATATTTTTACAAATTCTCAATCTATCATTACTAAATATACCAACATCTATACTACACTTTCCAATTCTAATAAACTTTTCAAGTTCAATACATGGCCTATATGGCATACTTTACTAAATATCATTAAATCTTACAACCTTTAAATCAACTTTTATAAAGTACAAGCTCATACTAATAATAATCTGAACAATTTTGCTGACTCTCTTGCTAAGCAACATAATCTCTCTCCAGAACTATACTTCAACTATACTAATATCTACAATCTATACCATATGCTATTCTGAGATCAACATTTTATAGAATACTCTATAAGAACATTTATCAAAAACATTTGTAAAGCCTATATTCTGGCAATGTGGTCATCCCAAAAACAGAACCAAAAATGAAACCAACTTATTTCAAAAATAGATTAAAAATCCACCTGCTATACTTCAATCATAACCAAAAACCAACACATAATATAACCAACTTCAAACTTAATTATTCCAAATCTTTCAAAATCAAAACTCTACTAAATGAACTACATATACATTTTATATGTCATAAAATATATCTACATACTTTTTATAATATAAACTGCTTTTACTGTAACTTACCTGACTCCTCAACACATTGGCGAACATGTTCTAATCCAACACTACTCACTAGTATTATTCAAGATACTATCTCCAAACATATTAACCAAAGTAACTTAAATGTCACTAAACCTCAACAAGAAGAACTTATTCAAAAAATTCAAAACCATGAAACCTTCCATCAAATACTATTTAATGAAAACTCATTTTATCTTGATATTATCTTTAAAGAACTCATATCCAAATCTCTAATTCAAACAATTTAAAACCTTAATATTTCTTACAAATTAGCATCACAAACAGTTATCAAAATACTACTTGAAATTAATGAGCTATGTTATGAACTACTTTGAAAACCATATTGCATAAACTTTTCAAATTAGAAAAAACAACAAGGTTTTAAACCTCCTTTTCTCAAATACTTAACTCAAACTAATCATAATAGACAAACCAAATACAACTGTCAAACATATACATATTTATGTATATATGGACTACCTAACCAAGTACACTCAAACTCCAATACATGCCTACCTCTTAGTTATGCTATTAAAAAAATCAACATATAGACTATTCTTTGAATCAAATACAATATTTTATTTAATTATATTTTAATTATTCAAATCTAGGTAAGTCTTGACCACTCTAGTAGGTTTATGTTGCAGATAAATATGTCTGAGCTTCACTCTTAAATATAGTTTTCTTCTTATTTGTACTTAAGTTAGTTATATATAGTTAGCAGTTTAATGATTAGCCCTAACTGCAAGTGTTGGCCTCAGCCATAGCATTTATATAGAATTATTTTTGTATATAGTAACTCTATAAAGTTACTAATCTTAAAAACTACCAATAAAGATATGAGCAAAGCCTCATCTTAATACCAAAAAAAAAAGATTATTAAGTTAAAGAAAAACTTATAAACTATTACAAAATATAGTTTTTAAAGATTTAGTTATCATTAGACTATTACTTTAATTTAAAAAAGATATCTTTTTATCTAAAAGTTATTTTTTTTATTAAAAAAACATTCTAATTTTATTATCAACACTTGTATAAATAAAGATTTTAATTTGTTTAAAATAAAGATAACAAAAAAATATATATTTTTTTATTAAATAATGCTCAAATAGAAACTTTATTATATATAAAAACATAATTTCTAAATTTAAAGATTTCTAAACTACATTTGTACTATAATTAGGTACCTAATATGACATTACACCTCCTATTTTCTATGTTGTGCTATAGCTAACTATTTCAAATTAGGTTCTAGTTAGGATAGGTTGAAAAAAACCTTTGAGTAATTGTCTGAACATTAAATTATGCAAGTTGTTAGGGAATATCTTTATAAGAGCTATTTTGTAATTAAGGGTTTGGTATTTATAAATTGAGAAAGAGTTTTAGTATTGTTTGAAAGATTGAGTAAAGTTGGAAAACTGAATTTGGTATGTTTGGATTTTGATGTAATGTTGTAAAAGTTTTTCTATTAGTGTTGGTATATATTATAGATAGACCAAAGATCTTGATGATACTAGTTAAGTAGTTTGTTTAAAAGATAAAATAGAAAAGTATCTGTTTGTTTATTAATAAATGTTATGATGTTCTTGTATATAGTAGTAGAATAAGCTTTAGTAATAGTATATAAAATATATTTGTATTAAGGATTTGAGAAATGAAGTGTAAAATTTAGAAGAATATAATACAAACTCTTTTCGTAAATCCTTTTTACACAAAAATAACTATAAATTTGTCAGTAATAAAATTATAAATACCTGGTTATTTTATTAAAATAACCAACTTTGGTGTCTTAAATAAACTTGCTCAACTTCTAATTTTACATATATTTTGAAAGTTTCAAGTCTATAACTTTCGAACTTGCAGTTTAATACTGCCAAAAAGGCCTTTGGCCTTCACTATTAAACTTTTAATTATTTCTCATAAAGTATTTTATTAATCTATTCTACAGTCATAAGAA
>CAJVQA010008849.1:0-12605 GCA_910591915.1 Cetraspora pellucida
TGCTTAGTAAATTATTGAGAAAATATCAAATGTTTTTAGCAAGAATTTGTAAAAGTGATCTACAGAAAGAGTTCCTATTTAAAGTTTTTTTTTTTTAATAATAATAATAATAATAATAATAATAAATAATAATAACTAATAATAATATAATAATAATAATTTGTTTTATAATATTTTTATTTTTTTTAAAAAATTTACTTTATAAATTCTATATTCTAATGGATTCAAAAAGTTAAGTGTACTCATCATCTAGCAACTTGATGATATATGTTATAGTCATATAATTTAACTATAAGATTATTTTTTTTAGTTGTAATTTAAGGACTTCATATATTCTAAAAGCACCTTTTCAAATATCCTTTGCTCTTTTTGTTACTTAAGCATTCTAAATAAGGTCTTTAATCTCAGAAGGATTATTGAACTTTAAGATGATTTGTTCTAAGTGTAGTAAGCTTTAATTTTTTTGTTAAAGTTATGTCAAGTATGTTCAGAAGTAGATAAGAACTTTAAGATTTGATAAACTTGTTCTTTCCATGTTATTTTAGAAAAAGGATTAGTTATACTTCAAGTTGTTGGCACTAGTATCTGTTTCAAATCATTTATTATTTGAGTTAGATGGTTAGTATTATTACTTTCTAACTTTGTAATTACTTCATTAAGTAAAGTTTTGATTAGAGAAGATTGTATTTTTTCTAATTATAAAAATTTATCAATACCAGGGCTTCAATTATAAAGTTAAGTTAATAACTTTTTCTGGTTTTTTATCACTCCAAAAAATGATATTTTGAGATGATATATCTAAGTGATTTTGAGATGCAGGGTTCTGTTTTCAGATTTGAAGAAAATTATTTAAAGTAGTTACTGTTTCTGGTTACTGTTTCTGGTTGTAGTTTAAGAATTCTATTTTTAGAAAAATTTGTATGATTTAAGAATGTTTATATAAATTTTCAAGTATCACAATCTTTGAATAAGTTGTAACATTAAAAAATTTGTATAATATTATTGTTCTTTTCTCTGGTTTTAGAAATTTCTTTTAGAAATTTCAATTATTCGATAAGAACAAAAGGTTTTCATGTTTGTTTTTCATAATATTTAGTAAGATGATTACTATTATAGTATTTTTGCAATATTTTTCTTTTGTTATTACAAAGTTTATAGACACTATTGTTTAATTTTTCTTGAATAATAAAGGGTTTAGTTCTTTTATCTTCAAATTTAGCTAATTGAGAATGTTCTATATCTTTTCTAATTATCTATACTTTGTTACCTATTTTGAATATTTTCTGATGAATCTTAGCATCAAAGTATTCTTTCTGTTTCTGTTGTAATTCATTGGTCTTTTCTTTTGCATTATTCTGCAATTCTGATAGCTTGTTGATAAGCTCAAATGCTTGGTGCAATATGATATCTTGCAAGTTGTATTCTGTTTCTTTATGGAGTTCAACAAGTAGTAAAGTTTCAATTGGAAGAACAGCTTGTTATCTGTATACAAGCTAGAAGAGAGTATATCTAGTTATAGCATGCTTCTTTGTTTGATAAGCAAGTAGTATAGCAGGTATATGTAAATTCCAGTCATCATCTTCTTTTACTTTAGTAAGTAATTTACATAAGATCTAATTAAGATGTTTAACTATTCTATTTGTCTGTGAATGGTATAATGAAAAGAACTTATATTTGATAAGAAACTTTTCACATAGAATATGAACAGTTTTACTGATAAAATTTTTTCTTTGATCAAAGAGAATAATCTTTAGTATTCCATGTTAATAAATAATTTCTTTAAAAATAAACTGAGCTAAGATATTTGCTCTAGCATCAGATATAGCACAGGCTTTTGGCCATCTTGTTAAAGATAGTAGCAATAATAATATATTAATTATTTTATTTGATAATTGGTAAAGATTCTAATAAGTCAATTCTAATTTGTTCAAAGGCTTATCCTATTTGAATAAGATAAAGAGGTTTAGTTCATTTGCCTTTTAGTCTCTTTTAGCACTTTTCATATGTTTTAATATATTCTTGTACATCTTAGTACATTTGGTCTTAATAATATTGTTCAGCTATTTTATAATACATAGTATCTGTTCCTAAGTATTCTGCAATAGGATGCTTATGCATTATATACAGAACAGGCTCTATTTCATTCTATTTGATAACATAAAGAAGGTACTAAGGATTCTTTTTGTTTTTTTGTATAATAATTCTTTTTTAGTAATAAAATGCCTAACATGATGTTGTATTTGTTTAATCTGTTTTTAAGATAAAGAGTTAGGTAACTTGTCTAATTTTATATAATAATATAAATTATAATAGAAATCTAAATTCATAAATAAGAGTTTTGGTATAAGGTCTATGTCTAAAGTCAAGATAAGGCATCTACATTAGAGTAAACTTTTTTTGGTTTATAAATTATTTCAAAATTATAAAGCTAAAGTTTTAAAATCTATTATTCTAAGCATCCTTTAGGTTCAGCAGATTGTAATCACTTAAGAGCAGAGTGGTTAGTGATTAAGATGAATTTGGCAGTTCCTAGATATTTATAAAAATGTTCAATAGCCTATACAACTGCAGCATATTCAAGTTCAGTAGCACTATAGTTGACTTCTTTTATAGTTAGACTTTTATTTGCATAGGCTACAGAGTGCTCTTTTTTGTTTCTATCCAATTGACTAAAAGTAGCTCTGAATCTATAATAAAAGGTATTGATAGCTAAAATAAATAGTTTATCAAATTCAAAATACTTTAATATTGAGACTGTAGTAAGTCTTTGTTTCAATTCTTTAAAAGTTTTCTATTGTAGTTCATTTTATATATAAGAAGTTTCTTTGCATAATAGCTAGTTTAAAGACTGTGCTATTTTAAAGAAATTATGAATAAATTGTCAATAGTAAACCTACAAGTCCTAAGAATAAATGTAGTTAAATTACATTGTTAGGTTGTTGAATCTTCTGAACAGTTTCTTTCTTTTGAGAGTCAGGTGCTATTTCAATAAAGGTAACTATGTGTTTTAAAAATAGTAAACTTTGTATTTAAAAATTGCATTTTTTTAAATTTAATAATAAACTGACTTTTCTGATTCTAATAAAAGTTTGTTGTAAGTGTTCTAAATATTCATCAAAGGTCTTGAAATATACTATAGTATTATTAAGATAGACTATTACAAATTTTTATGCAATGTCTTAATATACCCTATTCATTAATCATTGGAAGGTTGCAAGTATATTACATAGTTCAAAGGGCATTACATTAAATTTATAGATATCATATCAAGTTACAAAAGCAGTCTTTTCTCTGTTTGCAAGGTGCATAACAACTTGCCAATATCTATTTGTAATATTAAGTATAAAAAACTACTTGGATCTTTTTAAGATATTAAGCATTTTATCAATACAAAGTAAAGAATAAGCATCTTTCTTAGTAATGCTATTAAGTTTACAATAGTTAACACAGAATCATAATTTGTTATTTTTCTTCTGAACTAATACAAGAAAAAGAGTAAGGTTAAGATCAATAAAAGATCCTTCTTTTGTATAGATTTGATAAGTTACAAGATTAATGCATTTTAGTTCTGTTGTATTTTGTGCAAAAAGATCTAAGAACTCTATTAGCAGCTGGCTGAATTGTTTGCCTTGTTTAGCATCTAAAAGTTCAATATTCAATTTAGATAGTTCTGGGCTAACATTATATTTTTTATAAGAGATCATAGTATTTATAGTAAAAACTTGATACACATTGTCTAATTCAATAGGTAGTTTTTCATCCTGCTTAGGATGATCTAAAAATTTGACTTTTTTCATTCTTGAGCAAAGAAAGTATCTTATTGTTAAGTGGTCTGATCATTTTGTTAAAATACTTGTAAGAGAATTTGAATGAATCTTTTTAACTTTTTTACCTTTTGTTAAAGCTGTAAAATAAGTTGGTTCTGGGTTTTGACTTGTTGTTGTAGTTGGACAACTTGTAGTTGCAAGAGGTCTAGTTCTGATAGAGTTGTATTAGTGGATTTTGACAGAGGGTTCACTGGTTCTGATATAGAAGGTTTATAGATAGAAACTAAAAGAGGAGCATAGTTCTAAAAATATTCTTAATAGGTATCTAATTCATTTGATGCTTAACATATAAGCATTTTGCACAAAGGTTAATAGAAGTACTAAACTGTCAATATAGGTTAGTAATAGCAAGCCAATAATCAAATTCTGGATGGCTAATGTCAAAAGACTCAGCCAAAGTTTGTTAAAGAAGTTGCTCTTCTTTTTCATTAAGAACAGCTTGTTCAGCTTGTAAAATAAGATCTATTTCTTTATATGTCCAAAGTCAATTGATTTGGTCATTTATTTGAGACTTCAATGTTTCAGTAATAGTAAGATCTGTTTTTTGCAAATAAATTTTAGCAAAATAGAAGATACAAGTCTGGTTCATTTTATACTGAGATCTAGCACTTCTGGTTAACTCAGTATAGTATCTAATTCAGGTTCACAGACTATAGTTAGGATTATAGAGGACATCTGTACTGGCTTTGTAAGCATATAAATATTTGAGTTTACAAAACCATAGTTCCTCTGTAATACTTTCTAAATTATACATCCTGTTTTTGGATTTAACATATTTGCATAATTTGCATTCAACCAAGGTTTTATGTTCATTATTTTGGATGTAATAGTACTAACTTCTAAGAGCATTATAATCAAGACTTTGGTAGAAGTTAGTATAGTATCTTTTACAAACAAGAACTTTATCTAATTCTTGTAGAGTTTTTGGTCTTTGAGGATTCTTGTAATGGCAGCAATAGTAGATATAATAATTAGTATAGTAGTATTGTCTTTGAACTTCAACTTCATTAGAGTTGCATTCATATTGGTAGGTTTGATTTTGGTACTTGAGAAAAGCTAAAGGACAGTTATAGCAATGTATTCTACTGAGTTGCATTTATGACAAATATTTTCAAAGCATTGTCAATAGAGGTGTTCAGAGCTTTGATAATTCTTGCAAGTTTCTCTTTATAAGGCTTGTAATTAACAATAGATAGCAATATGTTCTTTATGATAATATTGGTTACAAGTATTTTGAGAGCAATTTGCAAAAAGGTAATTAGAGGATTTATAGTTGCCACATATATGAGATGAGACAGTTTGGATTCATTATTAAAGTTAGTAGATAGTTCATCTTTTATTGTCTGTTTCTAAAATAAGTTAAGCAGTATATGCTTTATGTAAGATAAGAAATTCTTGCTTATAGAAGTTAAGCTTTTTTGGGTCTGTTACTGTTAGTTGGACAGATAAAGCATAATCACTTTTATAGATTATTAGTACTAAACACTTTTATAGATCATTAGTACTAAAACTATTTTGTTATTCTACTTAAATAAATAACAACTATTTTTTTAGTTATAACTAACACCAACTTTCTTGAACTAGTCATTACTAAGAAGAAGGAAATAAGAAGTAGCAGAAACAACTTCTATAGTATTGGAATTATTATTTCTTCAATTTCTACAAAAAGGTCCTTAATAATTTCTAGAAAGTGTATAGAAGTACCAGTTGCTATGTCAATTAAACTAGTAGAAACTTGTTCAATTTTGAGTTCTAATTCTTTAATAGTCTGATAAGTGATCATACTAATAGCAGCATTACTATCAATGATAGCTTGGTAAGGTCTAGAGGTTGGAACCAGGTTTAATAATTTGGGTTTATCATATAAATTTTGTAATATTTTGGAAATTTATTCAATTAAATTTTAATAAATTCTAAAATATCACAAAATTTATGTGATAAACCTAAATTATTAAAACCAGTTCTAACCTCAAGTAAGGTTTGTTTCTAAGTCAGATGTTACATTTTACAGAGGTAGTATGAGTAGGTAATTTGATAGGTTAGCATTTTTAGCTTCTTCATACAGATATGTGAATATAGCTATACAAATAAAGAAGTTGTTAAGAAACTGTTTTTATTTTTTTGGTATTGTAACAGGAGTAGTAGGAGAAGAATCTTCATACCCAAGATAGTTAACATCTCTATAATAGGATAAGAGTGAGCAAAACCTAATTTTTTTTCTAGTACTATTATAAGAGTCTAAGTATCTGCTTCTTTTTTTAGAGTTTTTTTTTTCTCTAAAAGGGTTTCAATAATAAGATTTGTTATGACTTCAAGAGCAAAATCTTTGATTGCATTTATTATTTCTTCTATAATTATCTTTTTGGTTGGATTGTTATTTAGCTCATCTGGTTTTACATTCAATAATAAAATGTTTTGCACATCTACAGTAGTATCAATGGTATGAATCTTTAGCTTAAAATCTATTGGTATTAGAAGTAGCTATGTAGTTAGTAGATTGAGATTGGGGTAGTTGCTGTTGCTATGCTAAGTTAATACTTAGTTTAGCAATCTGGTCTGTTAGCTGTTTAATAGTTTGGTCTGTTTCTGTAATAGTGTTGATAGCCATTACATGTTCAGTTTTTCATTGTTTTGCAGTAGTGATAGTAGTATTTAGGTTAGCAGGTTCACTAACTTGCATATTAATAGAAAATTCAGAATGTAGTTCTTAAATAAATAGTTGTTTAGTGAAGTTGATAAAAAAGGCATTACCAGGGTCAACTCATCTTTTCAATTGTTTAAATCTGTTAACATATGCATTTACTGTATCTAAGCCTTGTTTAATATCAAAAAGCTGTTTCTGCCAAATAGCTTTTTATTTGGATGTATGGAAGCAAAGCCTAAAAAGATATTTAAAGCTTCTGTTTTGGTAGGCATTATCATCAAAAGCATTTAAAATAGGGTAAAGACTTTGCTACCAATCTAATAAAATTCTTTTTAAGTATATAGAAGTAAGTTCTAATTTTCAAGCAGCATCTCACTTGTTAGCAGTAGTGGCTCTTTGAAAATCTTCAAGACATTGTTCTAAGTCTTGAGTTTTATTATTATAAAAGAAGTCAGCTTTTATAAAAGCTTTTTTATTTCCATTTAGAGCATTAGTAAGGTCAGTCATAGCTTGTGCAGTATCTTGTAAAGCTTATTGTGCTATATTATTAGGTAGGTCAAAAAGGTTATTAAGCATAGATGGAAATGAAGAAAAAAGTTAAGGTTAAGGTTAAATAGGTTGAGGTTGAATAGCAATAGGTTGGGGTTAAGAAAAAGCAAGTTAAAGTGAAGGTAAAGGAGGAGGATGATCATTAAAGGTTTAATGTTACAATAAGTTTGTAGAAATGTGATGTAAACTAGAGGTTTTTATAAGGTCTACAGAAGCAGTAATATATTTTTCTATTTCTAAATTGTTAATAAGTAATAGAAAGATTTTGAAGTCCAATTAGAAGTATAATAACTTTTAGAAAGTTTAGTGAATGTAACTAATTCACTATATGAAGCTAAGCTATCTGCTAGATTATATAAAAAATAAATATTATTATTAAAAGTAATATCAGTAATAGGTAATAAGATAGAACTTTTTAGATTTTCAAGATGTTGACTAAATTCTTTTGATTTTTCAAAACTAAAACTTAAAAGAGTGTTAAGATAAAGGTCAAAGACATTTTGGTATTTAAAAGGTAAAGTATGAAGTTAAAAAAGATTGGTATATCTTCTAACTAAAGTTAAAGTGATTGTTCTAGGATTATCAATATTTTGTTAATATCAACAACTAAAAATAATATCTCTAATGCAAAGGTGAAGTATAATTTGGTTTGGATATAAGGTAGTAAGGATGGTAAAGTTGTTCTAAGTTTGGGAAAAATAATATTGAACTGCAAAGTTGGTTTTATATCAAGTCCAAAATTATTCAAAATTTAAGCAAGGGCTAGTACATCAAGAAAAGTAATACTGAAGACAAGATAAATCTGAATGCTGTGCTTAAAGTACATTTACTATAAGATGAAATCCAGTTAGATGTTCTTGTTAATGGCTTTGGATATTCTTGTTGTGAAGTTTAGCAATAGTGTGAACTATAAAAAAAGAGGTGTTTATATATTTATGACTCTGTCAGAATAACTAATACTTATCTGGATTTCTTGCCAAAATAACTAATACTCATCCAGGTCTCTTGTCAGGATAACTAATACTTGTCTAGATCTTTTGTCAGAATAACTTTTCCAATTTATCTAGAAATGTCTTGTCTGAAATGACTTGTTTCTCTTTAAAAATTTAACCTTTTTGCCAGAAAGCACCAAATGTTATAGATAAAAGCCTTCTTAATTTTCATATTATAATGATAACATGGCACAAAGAATTCTTTACAAATATATGCAATGTTCAAAAAAGAAATATAGCTTTTGTTAGACATTGTTAAGAAACTATATTCTTCTTTAAGGCAGTTTAGAAAAGGTAATGCAATACTAATAACTTTACTTTATTTCACTAGAAAAAGATAAACCTTGCTTGTAGGAATTACCTTAGAAAGAAAGTATTAATACAGTTTATAATAAAAAGCTGTTTATTAAAATAATAACAAAAAGGGCTATCCTTAGGCTTCTGTTCCTAAAGAATCCCAAAATGTGTTTACAATATTAAAGAAAAAAGGAGTGTTTGTTGTTTTCTTACATTTAAAGAATCAAGGTTTATATATTTGTAAGCTAAGTGACTAAGCAGCCAAATAGCTAAGTGACTAAGCAACTAATTATTAAGTGACTAAGTGACTAAGTAACTAAGTAACTAAATAATTACTAAGTAACCAGAAGGTTCTAACAACTAATAACTAATAATTACTAAGTAACTAATTACTAAGTGACTAAGCAACTAATTACTAAGTGACTAAGCAACTTGGCAACTAAGCAACTAAGTAACTAAGTAATTAGGTGACTAAGTAACTAAGTGCTTACTAAGCACTAGAAGATTCTAGCAACTACTAATAATAATAATATAATAATAAAATAACAAATACTTAGTGCTCATCAAAATCGAGTAAAAACTCGATTATCGAGTTTGAGCAATGCAGATTGGATCTTAAATTATTAAATTATTTTTAGTAATTTTACCATTACATACATATGTCATATCAAATGTAATATTTATCACTTATTAGACTTGATAAATTTTAACTCTATATACTAAAATTGAAAACTTTATTTTTTCAAATACTTCAGGTTTGCAATTTACAAAGATCTTTAGATTAGTAGACTTTTTTTTTTATTTTACTTTTCTTGTGGTCTTTGCATAGATTCTTCCTTTTCATTCTTTCATATAGTTCTTTCTGGCTTTCTTTAATCTTGTGGTATATATGGTTCTTTGTTCTTTTTTGTTTTTTTTTTTTTATCTTTGATTCTAACTGTCTTCTTTTTTTGTCATTTGTGGTCTTTGCATAGATCCTTTTTTTTTATTTTTTTATGTGGTTCTTTTCAGCTTCCTTTGATCTTGTAGTATATATGATTTTTTGTTTTTTTTTATTTTTATTTTTATTTTTGGTTCTAACTGTCTTCTCTTTCTGTTGTTTGTGGTCTTTGTATGGATCTTTTTTTCTCATTGTTTCGTGTGATTCTTTCCAGCTTTCCTTGATCTTGTGGTATGTATAGTTTTTTGATTTTTTTTTTTTTTATCTTTGGTTCTAACTGTCTTCTCTTTCTGTCAATTGTGGTTTTTGCATGGATTCTTCCTTCTTATTTTTTTATGTAGTTCTTTCTAGCTTCTTTTGGTCTTGTGGTATATATAGTTTTTTGATTTTTTAATTTTTTTTTTTATCATTGGTTCTAATTGTCTTCTTTTTCTATTGTTTGTGGTCTTTATATGGATCCTTCTTTTTTATTCTTTCGTGTGATTTTTTCTGGCTTCCCTTTATTTTGTGATATGTATAGTTTTTTTGATTTTTTTAATTTTTTTTTATCTTTGGTTCTAACTGTCTTCTCTTTCTGTTGATTGTGTTCTTTGTATAGATCTTCCTTCTTATTTTTTCATGTGGTTCTTTCTGGTTTCCCTTGTTCTTTTGGTATATATAATATGTATAGTTTTTTGATTTTTTTGATTTTTTTTACCTTTGGTTCTGATTGTTTTCTCTTGTGATATTTGCATGGATTCTTCCTTCTCATTTTTTTATATGGTTCTTTCTGGCTTTTCTTGTTTTTCTGGTATCACTTTATTATAGTCATTTAATCATTATCTTTAGACTATGTTTTATTTTGGTAACAAGATTTTTAATATGTAAATAGTATAATTAGAGTTATCTTTTAAAACCTTAAGAATTATTCTATTAATTTTGTATAATTTAATTTTTTTTCAAATTCTTTAACATCTCATCAATATTAAATTTAATGCATGATCCCAATACATGAACTTTATGTGCAAACATTATATATGATCATTATGTGCAAGCATTATGTGCAAAAAAATCATTAGTATAGTTAAAGAATAAATATAAAAGAGAGAAAAGCTTGTAATTTGGTTATTAATAAATAAAATAATACCTTCAAAATTTTATATATAAAATTATTATATCTATAATTATCTTATTTAAAAAATGATTTCTACTAGTTATGCCTATATAGCAACTCAAAAAAAAGCTTTAGTATAGGTATTTTTTGAACTACCTTTTGAAGAGTCTGACAAGCAAAAAGCAAAATGCCATTTGTGTTCTCATGACAAATATCTTATTATAACTCATAATAGCACTACTAACTTGCATAATTATATTACTAACATTCATCATATTGACATCTTCAAGGCAGACAGTTCTGATGATCTTATATCTCTAGTTTTTTAGTCAAATGAAAGCATTTTTAGAGAAGCATTAATTAAGTAGATTGCATCAGAAAGCCTTTTCTTTACAACAGTCGAATCAGAAAGCTTCCAGAAGTTGGTTAGGTTAATTAAAGTCTTGGATGATATTGAAGTTCTTTCTGCAAGTATAGTTAAAAAAGATTTGTTAGAACAATACTCAGAATTAAAAATGTCTCTAAAAAACAATTTAATAAATAATTCAAGTAAGGTTTCTCTTACTGTTGACCTTTGGACAAGTAAGAGTTGTAAGGCCTTCTTAGATATGACAGCTTACTGGATTAACAATAACTGGAAAGTTAAATCGTAAGTTCTTAATCTTGTACCTTTCGATAGAGCACATACTGGAGTCAATATATCAAATACTTTAGTTAGTATTTGTAATAAATTTGATATTATAGATAAAATTTTAAGAATAATCATCGATAATGCCTCAAGTAATAATATATTACTTGAGGCATTTGAAGCTGAGTGTAAAAATGTTGGTGGCTCTTTTATTAAGCAATATGCCATGTTCATTGCATGGCTCATATTATTAATCTTGTCTTATAATTCTTTTTGTGCCATCTACATTCAGAGCCACCAGATCAAGATAAAGATGAACTTTCTATCATAAAAGAACCTACCATCTCCCAAACCCTGACCTCAACCCTAATTATAAAAAAACTTTAAACATTAATTGCTAAAATTCAATCTTCATCTTAGCATTATAACAAGTTAAGAGAATTATATGAATCTCTTAATATACAATATAAAACTCCAATTCTCAACTCAAAGACCTAGTAGAATTCTACACTCAACATGATTGAACAGGCTATCAGTATGTCACTAGCCATTAATAGAATAGCTAGTGAAGTTCAAGAATTAAATAATTTTAGTCTTTCGAAAAGCAAATAGAATATGTTAAAAGAGGTACCTTTGTCTTTAAAATTCTTTTATAATATGTCTAAGATACTGTGTGGTAAAATATATGTCATGATGTCTCTTGTTATACCAGCCTATAACCAAATTATGAATGATCTTGAAGATATACAAGATAAAAGTTCAATTATAATTCATGAGGCTATCGAACAAGCACTTAGGAAATTAATCGTCTATTATACAAAAAGTGGTGGCTCTGCATATGCTGTAACAACTTTACTTAATCCAAGGTTTAAGAAAGCATATTATGAAATAGAAGGCTGAAATGCTGAATGGATTAGTTAGGCAACTAAAAGCCTAAATGATGTATATAACTAATATAAAGATAATTATATAATTAGTAATATTTCTCTTGATCATGTTTATAGAAAACTTCATAATTCTATAAATGAAATTAGTTTATATCTGAACAGTTATATAGCACATCTTAAAATGAACATATATCAATGGTGACACTTGCATACTGATCAATTTTCAATATTAGCAAGTATAGCACATAACTATATTGCCATACTAGCAACAAACATACCTTCTGAAAGACTTTTTTCTAAAGGTTTAAACATAGACACTGTAAAATGTAGTTTGCTAAATCCAGAGATTATACAAAAAGCAATTGCACTTTGTGACTGGATAACTTAAACTTTTTTTTCTTTCAATTGTATATTTAGTAGTTAAAAATGTTTATTAAAAAAATTTTTAATATATACTTATTGCATGCATATTAAGTTTTATCCAAGTTTTATTAGTTTATATTTTGACAGTTTTGGTCTAATGCTGTTTAAAAATATAAACAGTATATATTAATCTATTACATGAATAGTTTATATTTTTATTATAAATATTATCATTTACGTATTCTCTAACAATGCATGTATGTGATACAAAATTTTAACAATATATAAAATTGTTATATTTTTTTTTTTTTTTTTTTTTTTTTTTTTTTTTTTGCTCTTAAGCAGCCACGCTAGTACTTTATTAAGATTCTTGTAACTATATACA
>CAJVQA010008850.1:0-12602 GCA_910591915.1 Cetraspora pellucida
GATTTTGAAGTTAAGTGTAAGTTTGTTAGGTCCATCTATTAGTGGTTGGCTATGCTGAAGAATGTTAATAGCAGACCCTTTTTAATACTAAATATAAAAAAGTAAATATATAGTTTATTAAAAAATATATATATATACAGTTTATTAAAAAAAGTAAATATACAGTTTATTATAATAATGCATATAAATTATTTTTCTTTATAAGCTATATTTTTTATATTACTTAATGTTATTAGTTTTCATTGCATAATTTACATCTAATTTGTAATATTTTATAATATATATAATAGTAAATATATATTGTTTAAAGTTGCAGCATGTCACTATTCTTATAGTATATTTTTATTAAATAAATAAATAGATCTAAGTAAAAATAATAGCTTTCTTAATATTAAAAGTTGTAAAAATACTACAAGTTATTTTAGATCTTGTGTGACTAAAAGGATTATTAATAGTATAGACTATATGCAAGAATTCTATATAGAATTTTTAATATAAGGTTATTTGGTCTGTATTAGCTTATTATATAGTTTGAATTAAATATTATTTAGTTTGTATTAATATTAATAGGCAAAGTAATTGATATATATATATATAATTAATGTACATGCATTTTGTACAAAATTTTTTATTTTTTTTGGTATTAAGATAATCTTTTTGGTCTTTTGACTTTTTATTAATACTTATATTAGGTATATTTTTATATAAACATATGTTTATATTAAAATATTAGACAAGTATACAACTGGCTACACATGTAACTTTTCTATATTACCTATTTAAGAAGTCTACTTAGAAGTTTTCTATTAGTTGCTATATCTAACACTTCTACTTAGATGTTTTATTTAAACCCTTTGATCTGACACTAGTATTAATTTTATCAGATTACTTGACCTAGATCTTTTTATTTTAACCTTAAGACTATAATCCTTAGACTATTTTTATCCTTAAAATAAACCTACCAGAGCAAGTTATATTCTTTTTTAATGCTTATCTGGTTTGATGCTATAGCTAAGACCAATACTTGCAGTTAGAATTATTTATTAAATTACAGCAACTTTGGCAGATTACTATATAAATATAATAATATTAGCTGCTACAATTTATTAAATTTCTGAATTAAACTCATTTAAACCTGCTACTGTTCAAATCTTTAATTAATATTACTTAAAATTCTAATACTTCTTATATATTTTAAGTTATTATCTTTATCTGCTTTATTTTATTTTTTTTAAATATTAATAGTAAGATTTATTTGCTTTATTATAATATATGTATTAAAGTATTATATAGCATAATTAATTTTTTTTAATTTAGAGTTGAAACTTTAAACTAAGACATTTTACAATGCCACTATAGTTGCATCAACATTATAGAAAGATTTAGAACATTTAGCCAAAAAGTATAAAGAACTAATTTCTTAATTTTAATACTATAATGCTAAAAAAAAACTATTTAACTTATCTTATATTTAATAATTTGATACATCAGGATGTGGTGACTTAGTGAAGTAGATAAGTTGTTATATCCCCAAGTGGTAAGTTGTAAGTTTAAAACCTACCAATAGTAAAATTTAAATAATTATCTATGTAATATATAGATGGTATTATGATGATAGTATTTTGTTGATCAGTTGGGATAGAATATCTGTAACTATAGTCACACCAGCATGACTGGCAGGTCTGGGGCATATGTGTAATCTGTTACACAGAGGAATGCAAACCAGTACCAGGTAGTGCAAACCTAAAATAAGTTCTTAGACTGTGTAAATCTGTAGAACTGGGAAGCTGAAGCCCACTTAGAAATTCTGAGCAAAGAGGTAACACAGATCTTCAACAATACTACTATAAAGGCTAGATCTAGAAAATGGATACCAATGTGAAAGATTCAGGTGGGCAAGAACCTTGGGTGAGGTGTACTACTAACCAGGCCACTGAATTTTGGACTGAAAAAAAAGATATTGGGCCAGCCTCAATATACCAAGAACAGGTCACAGTTCTTTTAAACTATTTGGATTGGGAGTCTGGATTCAAAACAGGAGTATACTAAAAGTACCAGAATATGCTGTAAAGTCAGTACTGGGGTCTGAGTGAACTCTATAAGGGTAGCCTATATTAGTGTTCTAAAAGTAGATAAATAGTTAACAATAAGGGCCCCTTGCATTTTACTGGCAGATGACATACTCTGAAATGTGTAATGGTCTGGAAACTAGTACAAAAAAGATAGATAACCATACTGCTCAAATGGTATACTGGTTAGGTATATACAGTGAGTAAGTTGGAGATTTCAATATAACAAGACAAATAATCAAAAGGTTTAAATAGATAATCTTCTAGTAGATTATAGGTATAGCATCTAGTATAAAACCTTAGAGTAGACTACTTAAATAGACACCAAAAGTTGCATGCATGACTAGCTGTACTCTTATTTCTGTAAAAATAGTTGTAATAGCTAACCTGATATAAAGTCAATAAAGTATCACCACAAGTATAGCCTTTAACAAAAAAAAAAAAAAATTAATTTGATATATTTATGTTGTAATAGAAATCTATAAAAAGTTAACCTAATTATCTTTTTAAGCTTACACAAAGACTTTTTAATATTTTATCTTCTCAAGCTAATTGTGAAAAAAGCTTTTCAACTTTTAGTTTATTTAAAATAAACAAACATGTCTTAAAGTTAAAAAACTTAAAAAAATAGTAAAAATCAAGTCTTATTATATGGCAAATATATGAAATAAACTTACTTCCTTCAATTTTAAGTTAACTAAATCTGAACTATATAAGATAATAAAAATTGCAACAATTAATAATTATATTACAGACAAAAAAGAACTAAGTGAAAAACATAATGATATATATAAAGAAAACTCAAATTTATTATTTTTAATTAATATTATTTTAGAAGATTTTGTAAATTTATAGAACCTTATCTTTTAAATTAAAGAAGTCACACAGTTTGAATTTTTTACTAAAATTGTAAACTTCAATATTGAAGATAACATTGATATAAACTTTAATTCTGAGTATCTTGTTGACACTATTTTAAATATTAAATTATAAATTAAATAATTACTATATTTAATTTATTTTTTTGTTTTGTATTAAGATAAGGTTTTGTCTTTATCTTTATTATTAATTTGTTATAGGCAACTATATAAGTTGATATAGATAGGAGCTAATTTACAAATTTTTTACAAGAATGAGACTTAAACTATAACCAAAATTATTATCTAATTTTATCTAATTTATCTGCAACCTAAACCTACTAGAGTGATTAAATCTCACTTAGATTTAATATTGTAAAATGTTATTAGTAGAAATACTATAGTTTATCCATTCAGATATCTATTTAAATAGGTTTTTATTTGCTTTTTCTTGTAATAGACAAATATAAGAGTTGTAAAAATTACCTGTATGCTGTTGGTCTGAAAGTTTATAAGTGCAACTATAAATATATAATAGTTGAATTTGTGATAGTAATCTGGTTGAAGAGTTGAAGTTAGTTGGTTAATTATATATTGGTTGGTTAGAAATATTATTTTGCTATTTCCATTCTGATAGTATGGTACAATATAGTTTTCAGATTTGGTTATATAATTTTTGAAATAGTTGAATTGGAAATTTTATTGTAATATCAATTGTTATTTGGTTGCTAGTAGTATATTCTCATATAGTATTGATTAATATAATTGGAATGAAGCCTTGTATAGTTGTATATATATTTGTGTAATTTTTGATAAGATTGTTTGGAGAAATACATAGGTAATTAATAAGTTTTTTGTGTAGTTTTTGTAATTGTATAGTTGTTATACTAGTTATAAGTTATTAAAGAATTGTTGTATTGTGTTAATAATGATGGAGTTCAGTATATATGAGTTTGGGCATGTTAGCCAGTATAACTAACTGTCATATATATTGCATAAAATGCAGTATTTATTCAAATATATTGTTGAATAAAGAAAGTAAAGATGAGATAGTGTATGTAGTATTCCTAGCATAAGTTTAATTTTAAAGATTTTTTTGTAATATAGACTAAAGCTAGTATAAGATATAGATTTTTTGTAATTGTTGTTAAGAAAGAGCCAAGTGGCTTTTCAGTTAATTAGTACAGATAAAGATAAAATGTTTTCTATTTGGTGTTGAAAGGACCACATTGCTATATTATAGACATTGCTAATATTTTTAATTATTCTATATGCAGGTTGCTTTATAGAATATTTGTCATAATAGAAGTAGTATAATGGATTGTATATATTATTGTAGGTTGTTGCTCAATTCTCTGAAAACTACTTATCTAACAGTCCATTTATCTGATATTATATAGGGTGACAATTTAGCATTTGGTTAGCTATAGATATATTTTATTAGTAAATTTTCATCTCATATGATGTTGGGTAATTAACTTTAGAGTAAGTAGTTTTCAGAAAATCATACTATAATTATAATTATGAAGAATAGTAAGTACATGTAGTTGGTTTGGGTTTTTAGCTAGTTTGTCAGCTATGTTGTTAAATGTGTTATTGCTATATTCAGTTACTTTTTGAAGATTTACTTGAATTTGATATACAGTAATAAAGTTAAGTAATATATAACATATTGGCTAATAGTTATAAGAGTATTGTCTGTTAGGTGTAAGCAGTGTTTGTATAAGTTTGTTATATTTGGAAATAATAGATTATGAGTCTGTATATATTGTTATAATGCTTATTTTTGGGCAAGTAGTAATTGTAAAAAGAATTGCTATAAGCTCTGCCTTATATAATGAGGGTCAAATCTAAATTTCTGCAGAATATTAGTACAAAATAGTTTTATCTTGAATTTAAATTCATCTAATACTCATTTTGCATTTGTTATTTGTAATGTTGTTTACAGAACTATCTGTATAAAATGTGAATTGTAAGTGCAGTAAATTGTTTTGTGCAATTTGTTATAGAGTTTGTGTAGCCTAATTTTGTGTGAAGATGTTAAGTACAGCATTGTTATATATTGTAATATTAGGTTGTAGAGGTATTATTGTTGGGTTTTAGAGTGCAATAAAGTATAGTAGGTCTAGTAGATTTGTATAAAGGTCTAAAGTATTAGAAGAGTTAGAGTTAATTTTTCTTTCAAAAAACTTAGTTTTAGATTGGTAAGAATATTAAATATGCATTTATTTTGTATATAATTAGAGTTAAAGTAATATTCTGTGCATTGTTTGCAGATATAATTAACTAAAGGATATAGTTCAGTATGTGATGTGTCAAAGTCAATTAACCAGTATATTATAGATATTGTATCTTCTATTTGATTATATTTTCATGCCTTAACAATAGCAATGTTATTGTTATTATGGTCATATGCAATTATCTAAGGTTTAGATACATGTTTGTAATATCCAGTGATAAATGATATAGAATTAGTGTTAGGCAATTGCAACTAAGAATTTATTAGTCTTAATTAGTAATCAGTAATAATTGTATTTTCAAGTATAGTAAACCATAGTAGTTTATGACCTTTAGGTATGTGTTGTAATCATGAAGATATGTGCTTTCAATTAAGTAATACAAAGTTGTTGTATAATGTTAGTTGCTTAAGATATATTATTTCTTTAGTACATAATTGCTTTTTGAATTATATATAAAGATTATGAGTATAAAGAAATTGTTCAATAGATGTGTATGAATATTAAAGTATATAAGGTCTAAGAATATTAGAATTGGTTTGTAGGATTATCTGAAGTTTGTTAAATAGTTGTATGATTTTGTAAATAGTTGTGTTTTTATTAAGTCCATCTATATGTAGGTGAAAATGTAGTAAAATATTGGTTGTAGACCACAAGTTGTTTTATAACTGTTGGAGTTAAATGTAAGTACTAATGCCTATTAGATTTGGGTTATTAATACAGAGGTAAAATTTGAATATATGATGTTGTACTTGTATTTCCTATATATTTTTAATACTATATATGTTATGATTTAGGAGTATACTATTTGGTATAGATACTGGTAGTTTAGCTTTATGTTTGGCTATAATAAGGTATTGTAATAATATATAGTTATATATAATAGTACTATGTTGTGTATACAATATTTTAAAGTAGGAATAATTACAGTATTTATAATATATGCAGCTTGTTTATCTATAATATTTTTAGTTTTTAATATGTTGTTAAGTTTGAGTGCTTTCTGTTATATTAATTTTGTTTGAGTTGTATATTGTAAAGCATTTATAAACCAGCATCCTAGAAATTTAAAAGAGGTATTTTGTGGTTGTGCTTGAATAGTTTGATTTATGAAGTTAATATAAGTTAGTAGATTTAGTATTTAAAGTTAAGAATGATTTGTGTAGATTAACTTTTATATAGGCCATTGTGTAAAAGAATGCAGCCGCTTGAGTTATTGCTTGAAGCTCTTCTGCTAAGTTTGCAAGTTATAGTGTATTATCCATATATGCCAGTACTGATATAGAGGCAGTAGTAAATTGATATCTACTAGGGTTAATCTAAGTAAACCATTTAGTTGTTGTAGTATAGCCAGTGTATTTCTTGTATATATAATTTATTAAAAGATCATAGTAGATTCACCAAAAAAAAGAAGTTATAGTTTCACCTTGGTCTATACCATCTTGTACCTTATATAAGAATGTGAGTTCAAAATTAGTAATAATTTAGTTAGATCAGTTGTGTAAAAGATTGATTACTATATTAACTAATGTGTTAGGTATATTAAGATATTGTAGAGCTTTGGTTAGAAGATGTATATTTATAGAGTTATATATTTTGCTTATATCTTAAAACAAAATCTAAATGTGTTTTTAATGCATTTGGCATTTTTAAGAAAGTTATTAAGTATATAGATTGGGTTGTTAGTTAAGTTGCCAGAAAGTGCAACATAGTTATATAGATTGAAAATTTGGTGTTAAGTTAAAGCTTGTGATAAATAGTTAGTAAGGATTTTAGTATATAGTTTCTTTATATGTTCAATTAAACTAATAGCTTGAGTGTTGTTAAGGTGTTTATCAAATTCTGGTGTTTTTGGGATAGGGTATATTCTACTAGATTTTCATTATTTTGGAATATTTTGTGTAGTTAAACATCTGTTAAAGAATGCTCAAGTGCAGATTGCATATTAGAACTAAAATGTTTAATCATTTCATAACTAATTCCAGTAGGCCCACAGGCTTTGTTATTAGATAATTGTTGTATAGTGTTTATAATTTCATCTGTAGTGATTTTTTGAAGTATAGGAGTATATCATTCAGTATTAATACTAATGTTAGATTAATATACAGTCTTCTAATTATAATTGAAGATATTTTCATTAAATGAATAATGGGCTGTCTATGTTTTAAAATGTTCACTAACATGTTATTTAATCTCTGTAGGATTAGTAATTATACTATTGGTAGATTTGATGTTTTAAAATATACTATATCTGTATGTTAGTTTAATATACTGTTGATTATTTTGGTTAGTTGAATAGATAATTGTTCATATTGTTTATTTGTAGTTATGTTGTTATTATTATGAAGATGTTTGGAATTTTCAATGTTTCTAGCATTGTAAAGTGTTTTTCAGAAGGTTTTTGTATACTATATCCAAGTAGCTAGACTGGATTAATAGTTGGGTAGTGATTCAATAGTAAAGTTATGAGTACTATTAATGTGATCGATAAGGTTTTAAATATTAGCAGGTAATGGTATTTGGTGTGAAAAAGTTTTTTAACATAGTGTATAATATGTTCAATAGTTTTAAGATCATGATGTAATTGGATTGCTTTTGGTGTAAATGTATGATGAAACTTTTTAATAGTATATTTTTTGTTTGGAATATGTTGAAATGCAGCATTGATAATACTTGTATTTATTGTAATTGGAACCTAGTGTTGTATTATATTCAAGTTTATTTGATCTGTAAAATCATTTCAGTCTTCTTTAGATATAGCTTTGTAATTAAATATTCATTATTTACTTTTCTTTTGTGTCTGTTTTTGGTTGCTGCAAATGGAAATATTTATATAGAGATTAGAATTTGGTAATTACTATTAGTTAAGAATGATAAGTTGTTAAGTTTAAATATATTTAAGTATGTTATAAGAGCATCATAGGCCATATATAGTCTATTCTGGTTTGGTATCAAGTACTATACCAAGTGTTTTGTAAATTGTTGATATAGTCTGCTAAGTCATATATGTTTATACTATGCAAGTAATTGAGTAGTTGGAATTTAGTTTATGCTAGTATAATAGTATTATTATCTGTATTAAAGTTTTTGAGTATAATAGAATATGGGATTTTTGCCTTAAAAATCAAGTCTGAATTATATGATTTACTTTGTTCTGTAAAGTTATTTTCAAGACAAAGACTCTATATAGGTTAGATGATATTGCTTGTTGTATTTATATAGTAATAATGCTAGGTGTAAATTTGCAGTTGACAGTATTAGTGAATAAGAGATATGCTGAAATAATTCTAAAGTTATAATCATGTTTGAAGAATAGGTCTATAGCAATAATACCATTAGGTTGTGTAATTATATTGTGTTTATAAGGCTGAATATTATTTTTAATTATTATATATGTTCTTTTTTTAGATTCTATAAAGTTGGACCAGAAGTATAAATAATGAGATATGTTCCAGAACCTGGTTTTTGTATTTTTAGAGATTTTTGTTTCAGTAAGACTAATAATATATAAGTTATAAGTTAGATAGTAATTTTCTCATAGCAATCTTTTTTCTTGTATGTTATATTCTTGAACATTATATGTTGCAATATTAAGTTTAAGCAAAATATTATTGTTAAGAAGATTGAAAGAGAATTTTAAAGGTAGTTGATAATATTTAGTATATATAATTAGAAAATAGATTATCATTGTAGTTAGTATAAATATGAGTTTCTTTATAAGATAAATTAATAAATATTTTAAATGGCTTGGTAAAGTTGTGAAGTTGTAAATATTGAATGAAAGAGTGTAATGTTTGTAAATAATAAATAAATAGTATATTGTTATTATATAAGAATAGATTGTAGCATGCAATAGGGTCAAAGGATTTTAAAAATGTTGTAATTGACTTTGATATATTGTCTTCTACAAGAGTGCTCACTGTTTAAAGCTCTGCTCTTACAGCTATGAAGAGCTTTATAGTCTGTTCTGTGCATTGAGTTTGATCATTATTTTCTTGGTTCTTTTGTAAATAGGCTTTTCTGTCTGCCTACTTATATTATCTTCCTTATTAACTACTATAGTTATTTCTTTTAATAAGGTGGCAGCTGCATTTATAGGATTTGTAAAAGACAGGTTTAGTAAAAAGAAGTTTTTTTCTCTGTTTTAAGAAAGAGTAACTCTTCTATAGAGACGGAATTTTGAATTTGATATTGAATTTATTGCAAAGAATTGTTTTTGCTTTAGGAAGAACCTTTTCTTTATAGAACTTAATGATTTTAGAGTAAATAGGAGAATTCTATATATATAGTCAAAGTATATAATTATCTATGTGAGAAAGTTTGTATTAATAAGTTTAATAGTAAGAGAGTCAATTGCTTGTTGTTTGTTTATTTTGTTTATGTTATAGTTTTGGACAGCAGTGTTTTGATAAATAGTTAAATATTAATAAAAGTAAAAGCCAAGTTATTTGGAATTGGTTTTAATAACATTGGCAGAACAAGTATAGTTTTCTGCTTTTGTTGCTAGTTTATCAAGAATAGTAGTAGAAATTTGTTTTTAGAATGTTGCTTCATATTTACCTTTAATATAAAAAACAGATGGGTCAAAATAGGGTTTATTCCATGATTTATTATCTTTTTGGTAATATTATTAATATGATTTAAATATGTTTTGTAAGTGCAGATGTGTTGTATTGTAGTTGAGTTTCAGTATTAATTTTTGAATTTGTATTTTTTTCTTTTCTTTTTGGTATTTCAGTAGGTTGAAGATAAGAGCATTTGTGATTTGTACAAGTAAGTATATAGTAATTAACTTGTTTAAATATTTTATAACATTGTTCTTGTAAGTTGTTAGATTCTGCAAATTCATAAGTAGTAAATAAAAATTCTTTGAAATATGTAATAAAGTGTTGTCAAAATTGATATTTTAGATAATTTGATACTTTGGTTTTGTTAATAGCAGTAGTGAATTGTCAACTATATAGAAGAAAAACTCTTTCAAAGTATTCATTAAAGTGAAAAAGTAAGTTTTTTAATAAGAGAATATTATATTTATCCATGAAAAAGGTTTTAGAAATGTTGAATTCTAGTTGGATATTAAAACAGTTCTCTATTTTAATAGAGAGACATTGTTGATTTTTGTTATAGCTAGTAACTTTTGATGATATTTTAAATCTTTTTGGTCTAAGTTTAATGTCTTTTGCAAATTTTGTATAATTAATAGCTTGGTAATTGTTTAATAAATATAAATAAAATTATGCTAATTTGATACAATATTATAAATGATTTTGGGTTTTATAAAATAAAATGGTAACAGATGAAGCAAAAATTTCTGGGTAGTTAAGTTTGGTAAAAAGTACAGTAGTAAATATATGAATAAGCTTTTTAAAAGTTTTCTTAAGAATATTAAATAGAATTGTAGCAGCATAATCAGTTTTGAATTCTGTTGTTAGAATTCTGTTGTTAGAATTCTGTTGTTAGATTAGATCAATTAAGAATTTATGTTTGATACTAGTTATTTGTCAGATAAGAAGGTAAAAGCTAGCTTTAAGAGCATAGCAATTTTCTGTTACTTCTCTAATAATTTTGTCTAGATAAAAGTTATATAGATGTTCTTTGAGAAAGTTGAATAGATTGCATAATATTTTTATTTGTAGTTTGGTATTATTTTTTATTTTATCAATCACTAAAAAGTTTGCTAACCAGTCAAATGATGGGTTAAGTTTAGATCTTGCAGCTTGACATAGGACTGTTGTAGTTGTTTATATAGTTTTTGTTATTGTTGCTATTATTGTTATGTTTAGGTTGTTTAAATACTTGTTGTTGTTATTGTTGTTATGTTAATTGTTGTTGGTGTTGTTAGTTAGTGTTAGATAGAATAAAGCTGTCAATATCCATATTGATAGTATTAGTAGTTGTGTTATTTGTTATGTTTTCAGCAATAAAAGTTAAAGGCTTAAGTTCTGAAATAAGTAGATTGTTATTATAATATGTGTTTAGAGATTGTTCAAGTTTATAAACTGGAAGTTCATATGAAGGTCCTTATTCTAAATTGGTAATAAGTTGTGTTTCAGGTTTAGGTTAGGCATTAATACAAGATTTATGACAAGACTTGTTATTAGAGAGTTTGGCATTAGCAGTTAGATAATGCCTATTATTAATAACTTTACAATTAATAGGTTAATTGCATTTAGAAAAGTGTGTTGATGTAAAGATGATAAAGGTAAGAAAGTGGAAGATAATAGGATGACATTTGTAGAGTTGAAAGTGTTTGTTGTAAATAATTTTTTATCTTTTGGTTTTTTAATAACATTGGTACTTTGATGTTGTTCATAAATAAGATTTTTGTTTAAGTAGAAGTTTATATAGTATTTTTCATATAAGCAGATGACCATAGCACTAATAGCAGGTGCTTAAATATAATGACAGATTTTGATACTGCCTCTAAGTTCTGTAGTAATACAATTATTAGATTATTTATTTATAAGTATTAGATATAATATTTCTAGCATATCTTTATAGATCCCAATATCAAAACTTTTTGAAAATTTTTTATAGAAGTAGTTTAAATTAATAAAATCAGGCTTAGAGCTTACTAAGATTGGCATTTTGAATAAAATTACTTAGAAGACTAGGCTTGTTTTATTTAGTAAAATTTAAAGATATAAGGCTTTAAAGTAAAATAATAATTATGAACTTTGTTACAAGGTAGAATTTAAGTTTGTAGAGGTATTACTGTGGCTTGATGCAGCTTGTATAATCTTGTGTAATCTAGATAACACAAATGTGCCTAGTGTGACTGGTGTGGTTAGTGTGATACAAAGTTATAATTAGTTATATATTACAGTAACTATTGTGTACTAAAGTACAGAATTTATTTTTAATAAATTAATACAAATTAATTTGTGATAAAGAAGATTCTTTTTTAATTAAATTTAATTTACATAATGTAAGATTAAATGAAACCAATTTTGGAAATGATTTAAGGTTATATAAAAAACATATAAAGGAGAAAATTTGGAAATAAGAACAAGATAATTTTTCAAAGAACAGTAAAGAAGTTATAGTTGTTTTTTGTTGTAATTTTGTCAATTTTAAAGCTATAAGCTTCTTTTTGAACTTGTTTTGATCGAAAAGAGATGCTTTACAACTTTTATTAAAATAGTATTATAGGTTAAAAGATAATAGATGAGAAATAATTAAAAGTTTAGTTATAAAGGCCAAAGGCTGTTTTAGCAATATTAAACTGCAAAGTTGAAACCTAAAGACCTGTAACTTTTAGAATATATATAAAATTGTGAGTTGAACAAGTTTAATTAAGAAATCAAAGTTAATTATTTTAATAAAATAATTAGTTATTAGCATTTTTTTTTTTTGGGGGGGGGAGTTAAGGTGAGGTCATGCCTCAGGTCTGTTTATTCGAACATATTGTTACAGTTTGTACAACTTTTTACATTATA
>CAJVQA010008851.1:0-12602 GCA_910591915.1 Cetraspora pellucida
GTTCTTCAAATAATTTCTTAATTTATTTCACCTTATTTGCACTCCACATATTTAGATAAATTCTTTCACTATATTTCAAAATATTTTCGCTGCGCAATAATTTTGAAAAAATTTTTCACAATATTGCGAAAATTTTTTCATAGTGCAATAATTTTGAAATTTATTTCGCAATATTTCGAAATATTTTGCATTTTGCAAAAATTTTGAAATTTCTTTCGGATTATTTTGAAATTTTTGCGCTATGCAAATTCTTTCAAAATATTTCACATCCATAATTTTGCTAATGTACTTATTTTATAACTATGTACTTTCCACAGATGATTTTCTGCTTTGATGTTTATTCCTATTTTTCTTGCTTTAAGTATTGTCTAATAAGCTAAATTGTGTTTCCAATATTTTATTTTTTTTAGTCTTCTTTTAGAGTTTCAGATATCTTTTATTAAGCCTACTTTCTGATACTCTTGAGCTATTCTAAGCTTTGTTAGATCACTTAAGTATCTTTTTTGTTAAGTCTTGCAAATAAATTGCTTATTTGCTTTGTTACTATTTTTTAACTTAGTAATTTACAGTTTCTTAGATCTTTGTACTCAATTATGCAGTTGTTTGTTGTTTTCATCATGTTGCACTTATGTTTTGCCAAACATATTAATGGTTGTTGAATCTTGTTAATCATTTTTTCTAACATCTTTGTTAACTGTAAAAGATATCCTAGCTTTGAAATTATTACTGTGTTGTTTATATATGCAATCTGGCTTATTGTTATTTTTTTATATCTGAAGTTTTTAACTATTTGGCTAACTATTTTTTTTTGCTTTTTTACAGACTAGCAACTCTTTTATTCTGATGTTTAGCCAGATCTCTAATGATTTTACAACTTTGTTTTTTGGCTTTTTTGTTATTCTACTCTATTCAAATATAATTTCTCTATCTTCTTTTCTCAGTTTAAAATTCATTACTATGAGTTTTGATTTAGCTTTATTTATTTCAATATTATTTGTTTTGAAAAACTCCTCTGCAATTTCAAATGTTCTTAATAGTTGATCTTTGCTACTTATAATCCACATAGTATCATCTGCATAAGCAATCACTACTTGTCTATAGTTTGTAATATAAGTAATGTTTATATTTTTTAAAGTTTTTTGTTCTACTGTATAGCCTAAAGATTTATCTTCTTAAATCTTTTTCAATAGTAGATTATAGAAAAGCTGCCAAATTAGTATAAAAATTACTTTTTCTTAATCTATATCATCTTTTGCTGTTATTTTTTTTGTTAGACTATAAGTTATGATCACTTTAAGTTAACATTTGCAGAAGAGATTAATGATATATTTTGTTGTTTTTTGTAATATTTTGGCTCTTCTAAGAGCCCACTTCAAGCTTTCTAATAGGACTAAGTCAAGTGCTTTTTTTATATTTTGCAGAAGTATCTATATTTCTTTATTCTTCTTTTGTACTTTTTTTATTATCATATTTAGCATATATATTAGTTGCTTTGTTAAGTTTCTAGGCAAATCTGTGTAGTTTGGTCCTTTGAGTATTTCTCTTTCTGTAAATATCTTGGTCAGCCTTCTTGTTACTATCTTTGTAACTAACTTTTTAAAGGTCTCAATTAATGCTATTAGTCTAATATTATTCAAATTATATTCCCAGTCTACATCTTTTGGGATTAGATAGATTTGTGCTATTTTCTATTTTTTTAACATCTCTTCTATTTCTAAGACTAGATTTGCAAAGGCTCTAAAAATCTTTTATAATTTTTTTTTTACTTGTTTTATTAAAATATAGCTTATGCTTAAAATTCCTAGAGCTGTATTGGCTTTAAGTTCTTTTAGTGTATCTTTTTATTTTTCTTTTTCTATCTTTTCTTCTAACTTTTCATATCAGGACTCCTTGATTCACTCTTTTGAGTTGTACATCTTTATTCTTTCTTCTGATATTTCTTTCAGTTCAGTTCTTCACTTTCTAAATTAATTTCTAAAATGCTTTGTCAGATTGTTTAAAACAGCCTTAGGTTTTGTTGTTAGACTAACCTTATTTTTATTTTAAGTTATAAATCTATTCAAAATTATTTTTTTGTATAGTTTGTTTAGAAGACTAGTAATTATTCATTCTTGGTTAGTTTTTATTATTTTCACATTTTTTATTTATATTTTCTTCTATCTGTTTTCTTTAAACTTGTTTCTACTCTTCTTTTCTTTTGTTTTTCAAAATTCTTTGCCAGCCTTTTATATTATCTATTCATGCTTCTAACCATTATTTGTGTAGCTTTAATAAAACTACTTCTATTTCTTTGTTGATGTTTTTAAGTTTATTGTTTATTTCTTCTTTTTCTTCTTTTTTTGTCTCTTGGTTTCTTTTAACTTTTATCTTTTTAATTATTTGTTAAAGTTTGACTATATGTCTATTCTGTTATGGCTTCTTTTGATGATGTCTTCTGTTTGCTTTTGTGTTAAATATTTTCTTTTTTGGAATTTACTTATTTGCTGTTTCTGTTATAGCTTCTTCTATTGCATTCTATATATAATCTAGCATATCTGTACTATAAATATTGCCTTCTTTATCTTTTTTAATTGTTTCAGCACTTTTTTTCACTCTAATTGTACTTGAAGCTCTTTAGCATATTCTTCTTAATCTTCTTGCTTTGCTTCCTTATACAGATATATTGGTTTTATTTGGTCTTTGTGTTTGGTTTTTGCACAACTCTAATTCTCAATTATATGTTCTAACTATATAACTGTTGTTAATATCTTGTGGTCACCTCTATATTGGTTTTTTGAAGGCTAGCAGCAATTGTTTCTGACAACCAATATAGTTAATTCTTGTTGCTGCTTTTTGATTTGATCATGTATACTTTTTTGTTGAATACAGGTTTCTAAAAAAGTCTGCAAAATCTTGCATCTTAAGCTAATTAAAAATTGGTAATTTTTTATATTCTGTTGTTTGTAGATGCAGTCTGTCTAGTATGTTGTCAACTGTGTAATTAAAATCTCCAAGTATGATTACTTTTGTGTGTTTTCTTTTGTTTGTTATTATCTCTACAATTTTTTGCTATATTTTTTTACTAATTGCTTTGTTGTTTGGCATAATGTACACTCCTATTACTATTAGTACTAGTTGTTTGAAGTATAGTTTAACTTTTATTATGTATTTGCTAAGTCTTTTAACTACTCCAACATGTTTCTTTCAAGTTTTATTTATTAAGATCTCAATATTTGATTCTTTTTTCTTGTCTAGTATTGCACTTGTCCAGTAACCTTTAAATCTTGTATTAAGACTATACAACAAGATTTTTTCTTCTTTTTCTGTAATGTTTATTTTTGTTATTTCTAAAAATATGATTTCTTCTTCATTTACCTAATCTAGCAGATTTTTTAGTTTCCAGCCTCTGGTTTTAAGTTTATTAACATTGTGATATGTAATTTTTATTACTTTTCTTTTTTTTTGTTTATTTTTCTTTTAAGTATTTGTATCTTGTTTTTGTGTTTTCTGCTTTTTCTTTTCTTTTTCTTTTCTTTACTTCTTTTGAATTAGGAGATTTTTCTTTATTTTCTTCTTTAAAAGTTCTTCTCTTGCTGTGTAAAAAATCTCTGATTTTCTCATTCATATTTATAAGTTCAACTAGAATGCTCTCAGGAATGATTAGCTAGACCCTTCCTAGCTGTACCTCTTGTCTTTTTTAGTTTTTCTAATTTTTTTCAAATTCATTCCAAGATGTTCTTTATGTGTAGCTTTTTTTTTGTCTATGCATCTTGAATTTTTCTGGTTTTTCCTTAAAGTCTTTTGATTTTCCTTCTTTTATCTTTGTATTTCTTGTTTAGTTTTCTCTATTTCAGTTTTGAGATTTGCTTCTTTCATTTAGTAAAATATTCTTCTAGTTTATACTAATTTTGTTTTTGTATTTTTTTGCATAGGTCCTATTTCTTTGTTTTTCTTTGCTGCTTTTATTTTCTTTTGCATTTAAAGTTTGGTTGTGTCTGTCCTAACTTCTTCTTTTCTCTATTTCAAGACTTTCTTTTTTTCTTGTTTCTTTTTTTTTTTATTTACCCAATGAACTTGAAAGTTATTATACAAAATCAGTTTTGTTTGGGCAACTTTCATGTCTCTTTCTGTTGCAAATATGACTATTGCTATTCTTTTTTGATTTCCATTTCTATTTGATAGGATGTAAACTGATTTAACCTCTTTGTTCTTTAAGCTTTGTAATAGTAAGACTTCTGAGATGCTTTCTGGTAATTCTGCCAGTTTTGTTATGTATTTTCTTTGTTCTTCTTTTGCTTCATGGTCTTCTATTCCTTCGGTTACTTATACTAATTTGTTGTTATTTACTAGTATAGTCTATAGAATATCTTCATATATTTTTCTTATCTTGATTACTACTAGAACTTTATATTTAAATTTTTTAATTCTTTTTTTTATTTTTGGTATTAAGGTGATCTCTTTGGTCTTTTGATTTTTATTAATCACTTATTAGTATTGTGGTTCAATGAACTACTACAGAAAAGAGTACAATTGGCTATACATGTAACTTTTCTATATTATCTATTTAAGAAGCCTGCCCAAAGGTTTCTTACTAATTGCCATACCCAATACCTCTGCTTGGATGTTCTACTTTAAATTTTCTGAATCTGTAATCTGTGTTAATTTACTGAGTCATACTCAGATGCTCAGATTATTGTCTCAACCTTAGGACTAATTTATCCTTGAAGTAAACCTCTTAGAGCTTTTTGTATCTATTTTTATAGCTGACCTAGATATCACTATTACAGAACCAACACTTGTAGTTAGGGCTAATCATTAAATCATTATGCCTTTGTAGAGTTTACATAAACCCTAGCATTTACTTTATAGCATAATCCCAGTACTTTAGTATACCTCTGTTTTTTCTTCTGCCTTTTTACCAATCTTCCAATCCAGATAGTCTATGTAAAACTATGACCAGTTCATCAGTATATTGGATCAGCTTAATATTCTTTTCCTCCAGTTTGTTCTGGTGGCCTGGTTGGTGATACCTTTGAGACTCTTAACCTGAAGGTTCTTGTCTATTTGACTACTACAACTAGGTACTAGACCTTGGTATCTATTTCACTAGACTAGCCTTTACAGTAGGACCATTAAAGATTTAGCTACCTCTCTACTCAGGTCTTCCCAAATGGACTTCTTGTTACCTAATTTCAACAGATTTATATGGCTACAAGGACTTATCTAGTGTTTGCACCACCCGATTTGTTAGTTTGCATTTTTTCATGTAACTTCAACATTGTACAGATGTCTCATAACCTGCCAGTCATGCTGGTATGACTGCCATTATAAGTATTCTAACCCAATCATGAGTAACAGTTGCCATAATACGAATATTATATAGGTGATTATCCAAATTTTTACCATTGATAGAATTTGAACACTTAACCTACTACTTGGGGAGTTGACAATCTGACCACTTTACTAGGTAGCCACACCTCTAATTTTTTAATTCTTACTATATAGGCTTTTCTAAATTTTCTACAAATGTATTTTAATTCTTTTTTGTTTATATCTGCAAGTAAGTTCCAAATTGTTAGATAACTTGTGTTTTCTAATTCTTTATTTGTTTCATATTGGTTTTTGTTTGTTTTAATTTTATTTTTTTCTATTCAGATTTTTCTTCTTTAGTTCTTAATTTGCTACTATTTTCTTTTTGATATTTTTCTTTATATTGCATTTGTTTCTTTGTAGTATCTTTTTTTCTTCTGATATCATTCTATATTAGTTACTCTTCTTTTTGCTGATTCTTTGTATTGCTTCATTTCTGTTGTACTCTTAGTCAAAGTTAACTTCTATTTATAGATTTCCTCTTTTAAAGACTTCTTTAATATCTTTGACATGTATATTATTTCTTAATGACCATCTAATAAATTTTATACATTTTTCTTTTGTTTTTTCTAGTACATTATATGCTGATATATTTATAAGTAGACTGTTGTTCTGGTTATAATTTCTCTTGTTTGGAGCCTATATGCTCTCTTCAAGAAATTCTTCTACTATGTCAATTTCTTTTTCAAATTCTAGTTTAATGTCTTCTTGTTTTTGTTTTTTTTTTAGTTCTTCTGTATTTTTTTTTTTAGCTAACCAAATTTTTTTTTTCTTAATTATTGTTTACCTAACTTATCTTTATGTCTATTTTTTTTTGTAAGCTTTTCATATTGTTCTGTACTTCTTTTTCAATTGTCTTTAGTTTTTGCTTTTCTTTTCTATAGCATTTTGTATACTTCTTCTTACTTTTGGTTCATATTCATTGACTATAGTTGAACTTCTTTTTCTTTGTCTTATATCTGTTTATTGTAAATTTTTTTATTATCATATTTTTGTTTTGTTTGATAACATTAATCTTCTTTTCTGACTTCTTCTCTTTTGTTTTCTTAATTATTTCTTTAGTTATATGTAACAAAGCAACCTTCAATGCATCTTGTTCTGTTAGCATAACTACGATTTCATCTTCTCTGTCTAATGTCACAAATATTTTACTAGCTTGATTAAAAAACATCTTGTTGTATATTGTTAATCTACAAAAATGATTGTAACTCTTAAACTACTAGACAGAATTCGATAAAACTACTACTATTCAAATCAGCTCACTAAGACAGTTCTAATGAGATATAAATCATTCATTTCTGATCACAAGATCATAAGATCAAATCCAATAACCAAATTAATAAGAAAGCTGTGATCTGATTGGTTTAATGATTACTGTGTAAAATATTATACATATAACATATATAACATTTATATATTTTGAAGCATATATATTTCATATTATATTTAGTTTATATATATTATTTAGTTTATTTATTTTATTTCTTTTATATATCAAACATATTTTATTTATATTATTAATAGTAGTTATAAAATATCTTGTACATATAAAAGATATAGACTGTTATATCTACTATGTAGCCAAAAGGTATAAAAGCAGCAGATGTGGATTCCAAGTTCAACATCAAGTCTTCATACTCTTTTACTAATATACTACTACTTTATATTATCCAAATTAAACAGTTATTAGTATCTTTATATATTTTTAATTGTAGCCTTTTTCATAATTACAAATTGTCTTAAATCTTTTTTGTTAAGTTTTTTAAAATAAAATGCTTTCTGACTTAGTTATAACACAGTAACAAGTAAGGTTACAAAAAGTGTTCACTGTCTAAGATCATTCTAGTAACCTACTATCTTAAAAGAAGTAGATATAAGATAACAATATGTTATTTATTACCCAATATGCTCTTTTGATATATGTTAACATTAGACTTTCTTTTCAAATTTGTATGCTATTTATATTTAGTCTAATTATTATTAGTTCTTATTTGTTGTTTGTTGTTCTAAAGTTTTCTATACTTTATATTTATTACTATTCAAATTAGACTTGTTTACACATCTTTCAATGCACATGTTTGTTTTGTTTATCTATTTACATGTTGTGATCTACAGATCTGCATTTTCAAGTTACAAAGTATTCTTCAAATATTGCTTTTCAAAGTGTCAACTGGAATGTTTTTCTCTTTATCTCCTTTACTGAGTCTTCTAATTTTTTATTTTTCTTTTTGTTATACCTTCTTTACAAGCTCTATCTTTTTTGTTAGACCTGTAAAGTTGTTTTTAGCAGTCATTTTCTGATAAACATCTAAAATGTTTTTTTATTATTTTATGTACAAGTAATCAGTAGAATGAGTTGTTCATTATTATTGTTCTTCATTTCAAACTATTTGTTTGCTGCTATATAGTAAAATAAACTACTATATTTCTATTTCATATATATTTGCAATAGCCAATTACTATATTAAGTGATCTTGTTACTTGTTTGTATTATACCAAGAAGGCTGCAATTTTGTAATATTTTAATACTTTTAAATAAAAAAACTAAAAAATATTTCAAAAAAAGAATAAAACCTCTTTTAAAAAAATTTAAAAAATAATTTTTTTTTTAAGAAGAATATTATTTAAAACTTATTGTAAAAAAGTATATTTGAAATTATTATTTTTAAAGATATATTAATTTGAATTAATTTGTATTTTATATTTTGAATTTTATATTTTGAAATTTTGAAATTACAAGAAGTTTATGCTTTTATTTTTTATTTTGATTTTTAATTTTAAATTATTTTTGATTTTAAATTTTGATTATTATTGATTTATTTACTGGCTATACATATACATATTTTGAAATTATTAAATTTTTAAGTTGATTATTTTAATTATTTTATTTTACTAGCATCATATTTTAGACTTATTATTTTTTTTATTTTATTATTTTATTGCTTGTTAGTACTAACTATTTAGAAAAACTTATTTTCTAATAAAATACTAAAAACTATTAATGAAAATTAAATTTGCAAACAAAAATACTAAAATAAAAGAAATTACAAAAATAATTTTTGAAAAGTTTTCATTTTTTGTTAATATTTTTATAAGTTTTAATTATAAAAAGATAAAACACAGATTATTATACTTGTAAAAATCTTCTTTATATTTTTTATTATACTATATAGTAGTAAAAAAATGCTTATCTAATTTGTAAATTAGATCTGAAATTATAACATTTTTTAATATCTATAAAAATAATTTTTAAGAAGTTTCAAAAAATAAAAAAAGACATTTGACATTTCTTAAAATTATTGTAAAAAGTTATTCACTAAACATATTTTAATATTTTAATATTTGTTAGAACTAAAAAGATTTCTTTTACAATTTTACTTAATAGCTTAAGACATAAATATATAGTATAAAAAGATGTAAACAATAGTTTTTCAAAAAATATAATTTTAAAATAATTTTTTTTACTATGCTACATAAATAAAAAAATTTAAAAAATTTTTCTAACTAAAATTAGACTATGTAATTTATAAAGTCTTATTTTTTTAAGTTTTATTATGTTCTAAGATACTAAAAAAAATGTATTACAAATTAAATTATAGAAACTAAATACAATGAATTATTACTTTAAACTTAAAACATTATAAAATATTATACTATAAAAAAGACAAAATAATTTGATAAGACTAAAATATAGATATAAGTTTTGTAAAAAAAATAAAAAAGATTTTTATTATATTTTTTAGAATAACTTCTTTTTTATAAAACAATAAATAAAGAGATGTGGTGATTTAGTAAAGTGATTAGATTGTCAATCTTCCAAGTGGTAGGTTGGGTGTTCAAATCCCATCTATAATAAAAAAATTTGAATAATCATCTATGTAATATTTATATTATAACAACTGTTACTAATGATTAGATTAGGATATCTGTAATGGTCAAGAATAGCTATTTTAGATCATAACAAACTTTATATAACCAAGATGGTTATAACATATTAGTAAAATTTATAAGTTATAATAGGTCATAAGGTCATAACTGACAATTGGTTTATAAGTCATAACAGATTATATTCTAACACTAATAATGGTAATCATATCAGTATGACTGGCAGGTTATAAGGCATTTGTATAAGTATTATATTATACAAAGAAATGCAAACTAATAAATTAAGCAGTGCAAACACTAGATAAGTTTTTGTGGCTATATAAATTCATTGAAATTAGGTAACAAGAAGTCTATTTAGAAAGACCTAAGTAGAAAGGTAGCTGGATCTTTGACAGTTCTACTATAAAGGCTAGTTTGGGAAAACAGATACCAAGGTCATAGTATCTAGTCATAGTAGCTGAACAAACAAAAACCTTAATGTTGGGAGTCTTGAGGATACTACCAACCAGGCTACTAGAATGAACCAAAGGAAAAGGATATCAGGCCAACCTAATATACTAATAGATTGGTTATAGTTCTACATAAGCTATCTGGATTGGAAGTTTGGTAAAAAGGTAAATAAAAAGGCAGAGATATACTAAAATATTGAGATTATGCTTTAAAGTAGATGCTGAGATCTAAGTGAACTCTACAAGGGCATAGTAGTTTAATAGTTAAGCTCTAATCACAAGTGTTGGTTCTGCTATAGTGATACCTAGATCAGCTATAAAAATGGATACAAAAGGCTCTGAGGGGTTTACCTTAAGGATAAATTAGTCCTAAGGTTAAGATGATGATCTGGGCATCTAAGTATAATCTAGTAAGTTAATACAGATTATAGGTTCAGAGGATTTAAAGTGAAACATTTAAGCAGAAGTGTTAGGTACAACAATTAGTAGAGAACCTTTGGACAGACTTCTTAAATAGATAATATAGAAAAGTTAAATGTGTAGCCAATTGTATGCTCTCCTGTAGTGGTTTATTGAACCACAATACTAATAAGTAATTAATAAAAGTCAAAAGACCAAAGAGGTTACTTTAACACTAAAAAAAAAAAAAATAAAACAATAAATAACATGAAGAACCAGGTTAATAATGCCCAGACCCAACATATAAGACAAGTTATAGTATTCTGCATAACTGTGTAAGCTAAGTATATAGTAAGCAAATCTACAGAAGAACTCTCTATTTTCTTGAATTTCATTTCATCATCTCATACCAAAGAAGAATTACAAGACTTATCTTACAATATACTATATAATTTAGACTCATATCACAACTTGTGATTAGCATGTTTGAACCTACCTCTACTTCTATATCCTTAAACACTTAGCTTCTTTTTAAAACATATTTATCATTACAACTACTCACAACTAAATAATTTTAATTATGCACTTATAATATTAATTAAAATCAATTATAGCAAATGCTACATACATTTTCTAAACAAATCTCAACCTTTATTTGAATATTTTTTTTTACAACTATTAGGCTATACTTATTATTCATCTATACCTATTTCTTCTAAATTCTCTTCAATAAACAATAATACACCAAATACTAATCTAATTATAAAGAAAAGTGATATAGACTACAGTTACATTCAATTAGTAGAAACCATCTTAAAAGATTATAATGAAACTACAATAGCTAAACAATACTATAACAATATTCAACTTAATATTTGCTACAACAAATTTCTATTCTATGACCATCTACTACTGCTTTCTTATTCTTATATTATTATTTTTTCTTATGATATATTTACAGCTTTGGCTATTTATCTGATAACACTTGTGGCTATACATTAACTATTTTTATTAAAATTAATCATAGTGAAGCTTATGTTTATCTTCTATCTGAAGCTAAACCATTATCTAATCACTTTATTCTACCAGTTCAAGCCATCTGTTATTATCCAAACATTTAGCTAAAATCAAACATATCAACATCTATCTTTTCTATACTAGTACTTCCAGCTTCTATCTCTAGTAACTTAACACAACCCAGAACCTCTAACATCTTCTTCTAAATCTTACAATCTGTATTCACAATGTTCAAAGATACAATGAAAACCTCAAACAACAAGTTTAAGAAGATTATTATATCTCTCATTTTTTGAATATTATCAGCATTACAGAAACTAAAATAGCAGAAGACAATGCTATTACCAAACTTCACAATTCAAAACACTTCTTTTACTTTTGGTCTTGTACTAACAGTTCCAAAGCAGAAACTGTACTTATAATTCAAAAACAACTTACATCTCATATACACAATATTTTTACTCTTCCTGGCTATGCTATTGCTATTAATCTTTTCTTTAAATATAATTACAAATTTCAAATAATATCTATATATCCATTATGTAAAAATTCACAACTTAGATTTCAAATACAAAATACTATTATTCAATAGATTCAACAAGCAACTAACTAAAACATTCTACTTATAATACTAGATAACTTTAATGTACCATCTAACAACTTCATCTCTTAATTCATCAAATACAAATTACTGCAATTTTTACAATACAATAATACCTGCAACTTGGCAGATTATACAAATACTCCTTCTTACATCTGGCATAATAGTAAACATCACAGTACAATTGACTATATTTGGGCCTACCTTTTTTTACTTAAAACCTCAACTCATTCTACTTGGATAATGCAAAAACTGCACTTAAAGTAATTACAAAATTCTTATATTCTACTAAACTTTTTCTTATATCTTTATTGGCAAAAACAGACATTCAACCTGAACTCAATAAAGAATCTTCAATTACAAAATAATGAACAAAAAGCAATAGAAAATCTTTGCTAACCAAGTTACTCATAACCTTAATATAAACAAAACTCTTATCTTAATTCAAACTCCTGAATTACTAGAAACTACATGGCACAAAATCCAAACTAGTATTATTAATGCAGCTACTAAATATATTTCTAACAAAAAATCTACTATCTGTAATTTCCAATATTCATTTTTTGCTAAATCTATTTTATTTTATTAAAGTCTCAAAAAACTAAACAGTATTATTAGACAAGTAAAATCTTCTTTAGCCAATACAACACCAATACGCATACATCTTAATTCTTCAATCTTATACCTTAATTCAATTTATCAACTTAACATAGATCCTATATCTAATTTTTATAAACTTATATCAAACTGGATTACTAATACTAATACCAAATGACAAGCCCTTTATTATGCTCAAAATATAGAAAACATTAAGCAAATCCAAGAACAAATAAACTAACATATTGGAGGTGTGGTGACCTAGTAAAGTGGTCAGGTTGTCAACTCTCCAAGTGGTAGGTTGG
>CAJVQA010008852.1:0-12601 GCA_910591915.1 Cetraspora pellucida
ATAGTGATAAACTTGTTAATAATGTGGTATGGTGGGGCTAGGGAACACCATTGGTGATGTATGTAGCAACTAAATATGTAAACCTGTAGGTTTCAAACATTAAAGTTAATAAAGAAAATTAGAGCACCACACGCGTCCCATGATGTAATACATCAGGGATAGTTAAAAAAAAAAACTGTTGTTGAACCTCTTCTTCTTTGTCTTGCCTCTGTTCTGTTATAGGTTTTTTTATAACCATATTTTAGTTTGTTTGTTAATGTTAATCTTCTTTTCTGACTGCTCTTTTTCTGCTCTATTAATTATTTCTTTAGTTATACATAGTAAGACAACCTTAGCTAGTTTTTGTTCTGTTAATATAATAACAATTTCATTTTCTTTATTTGGTATTGCAAGGATCTTACTTGCTTGGTTGAAAAACATCTTATTGTGTATGTTATTTGCTACCCAATATGCTCTTTTGATATAAATTAACATTAGGCTTTTTTTTTAATATTGCATACTAATCATATTTGCATTTTTATAGTAATTTCTAGTTGTTATTTGTTGTTTTGAAATTGTCTATATCTTATATCTATTCTTATCTAAATTGAACCTAATTGCATGTTTAACAATACACATGTTTGTTTTGTTTGTTTGTTTATATATTGTTGTAATCTACAGATCTACATTTTTAGATTATAATGAATTTTCCAAATTTTATTTTTCAAAGTATTAATAAGGAGTTTTTTCTTTTTATTTTTTTGACTAAGCTATCTATTTTCTTTTTATTTTTGTAATTATGCCTTTTCTACAAGCTTTGTCTCTTTTTTTAGACCTGTAAAATCAGTTTAGACAGTTATTTTTTAATAAACTTCTTAAATATTTTCTATTATTATTGCTCATATATTTTTTATTATATTCTTCTTTAATTTGTTTAATAAGAAGAATAAACTAATTATATGTCTCTTTTAGCACAGTTATATCAATAATTTGACAAACTAAAATTGTACAAATATGTACAAAATTTGTAAGAATTCTTTGATTTAGTGTTAAAAAATGATTCTGAAAGCAGGATGTTGTATAAATTAAGATAAATGTTTTTTATTTATTAATTATAAAATTGGCAAATTTTTTATTACAGTCTACCTTTCTTTGAATTTAGTCAATATTAGATAGAACATGGATTTCTGATAATTTTTTTTGGATTTGCTTTAATTGGCTATATTTAATTTTTCTTAATCAATCCATAATGATTTTACAATTTATTTTGCAATATCTAAAAATAGGTAATACATTAGGTTAATAGTCAAAAACTAAATTAGATTAAAATATAACAATTAAAATAACTCAGACTACTAAACATCTGTAAGTTTTTTATACTATTTTCTATCTAATTTAGTAAAGTACTTTTGCTATTATTTAGCATCTTATTAATGTTAAACTAAGTCATATTTGATAAACCATATATTAATATTATTTATACCTTTAAAATATTAACATCTATCTTCAAATTGTGCCTTTTTTTTACAATTATAGCAGACAACTAATGGTAAAGTATAATTGCAAAGCTTTTAAGTTACAGGTATATCACATAAGTATAAAATTAATATTACTTGGATTATTTTTTTAAATAGGTTCTTAAAAGTTAAAATTTGAACACTATTTCAAAATCAGCATAGTTCATTAACAATTAGTACAAATAGTAGTTAATATGATATAGATGAACTTTATTTGAATTTAGTAAAATGCCAAAAATTATTATATTTTTAGCTTTAAATTAAAGTTCTCTTAACAAGTTAAAAATAGCTATATAGATATACTAGTAGTATACTAAGTTTTATTAAATAGCTAAAATTAGTCCAAATTTAATATAAAGTCAAAATAAGTGTCTTCTGATTCTTTTGTAAAAAATTAGCTACCAATTGACTTCTTATCAGCAAATTTTTTCAAATTTGACTATCATAAATATTAAAAAGTATACCTTTAGAAACAATATAATAAGTTTATTTTCAACAAAATTGTTTAAAATTAGAATACATATATATTTTTTTAAGTTTGCTTTTAATACTTACAAAAAGATAAAACAAAATTAGTTTATTAATAATATTTCTTAAATACCAATTTTGTATTACTAATATCAAATTACATGTAACTATCTGTTTAGATTCAATTATATTTAGAAATTCTACATGATTATATTTTTTATTAATAATTGTCTTTTATTATTTTATAAATTAACAATTTTCTTTTTAGTATATAATTTGTTACAATTTAAACAAACAAAATATGTTATAAAATTATTAATTTTAAAATATTATCAAAGTTTATACATTAAGCTTAAAAAATTTTCAAATAGATTTTTATTATCAAACTTATCTAATAATTAATGAATATATTTAATCAAAACTTTAGTAGTCTCTTCTGACACTTTAAATCAGCTTTAAAATTTTAATAACCAAATTAATATATCATTATAAATAGATAATACTCTAGAGCTAAATCAAAATTTTTTAGAATTAATATTTGGTACTGAATAATCTTTGAATTTATTAATATGACTATATCAAACACTTTTGGTTAATTCTTTAGATAATAAATTATTATTATTATTATTATTGTTTTTTTGGTATTAAGGTAAAGTCTTGTATCTATTTTTATTTATAGTTATTAAGTAGTAACTATATAAAGTTATTGGTTACAAAAAGAAGTTCTATATATGCTATAACTAAAACTAACATTTGCAATTAGAACTAACTATTAAACTGCTAACTATAAAACTATAACTCTAAGTAATAAAAATACTACATACAAGAATAAGAGCTCAGATATATTTATTTGTAGCTTAAACCTACTAGAGTAACTAAGGCTCAATTAGATTAGTTGAAATTTTCTAAATAGTATTTATTACTCTAGTAAGCTACTCATAGATTTTACTAACTACATTAGCAAAATTTTTAAGCAGATATATATCAATATATAGCATTAAATCAATATATATTAATTAATTGTTATATATCAATATATTACTAGCAATATATAATGATTATTAATATATAACAATTATAAATGATTATAATTACTATTAATAAGTAACGATTGTATAAATTTTGTTAAATTTTCTTAAACTTTGAATTTAGTTCTTTTAATAACTAGTAATTCAAATCAGTTGAAATTTTTATTGTAAATATTATATACATTTAACTATATTGTACTAAAGTTTTAACTAATTTAGATTAATAGTTCTTGAGAAATCATTTATAAATGATAGTTAATTTTTTAAAAAAAAATCAATTTTCATTTATAAGTGATTTCTTAAAAACTATTAATTTAAATTAGTTAAAACTTTAGTATAATATAGTTAAATGTATATAATATTTACAATAAAAATTTTAACTGATTTGAATTATTAGTTATTAAGAAAACTAAATTCAAAGTTTAAGCAAATTTATCAAAATTTTGTTATATATCATTATTAATTACTAATAATGATACTTGAAAAAGATGCTATATATTGTTAGTAATCTAGAGATTGCTAATGATATATATTACTTTTAAAATTTTTCTGATGTATTTATACTATTAGAAGTTAATTATATTATTATAAAAAAAAAAAAACAAAAATAAGATAAATTAAATAGAAAATAAAGTATAATTAAAAAGAGAAGTAATATTAATTAAATAAACAAATAGATAAAAAATATTAACAGAGTTATAAAAGTGTAGCTAAAGCAAATAATATAAATTAGATAAGTAATAAATAAGAAAAAATTAACAGAAATATATAAATATAGCTAGAAGAAAAGATTATTATTAAGTTTATTGATAATTTTAGATACATTGAAGATAGGGATGTTAAGTAGTCTGCAAAGAATGTAGTTTGGACTGGTTCTGAACTAGACTTTTTAGAGACTATCCAAAACTAGTCTAAAACTAGTTCAAATAATCAGATGATATGAACAAATTGCCATTTTTAACATCTTAAATAGAATTTATATAATATGAATCAAAACCAAAATTTTTATATTACTGAAATTTAAATAAGCCTAACTTAATTGAATAATTAAAAATATTTTATTACATCATTATTAGTTAATGCATGCATTAATTAAAATTAATGCTTTTATATCAATATTACTGAAATTTAATAAATCTAACTTTTTTTTTTTTTGCTTTTACTAAGGCTATGATTATTGGCAACTACTGCCTTTATTATATTTTTAATATAATTATATAACTTGTACAAAATGAGTTTATAACTAGCCACTTATACAACTTTTGGTTGTCTAATTTAAGTAGTTTGCTTACACAGCAGGTTTTACACTAGCTGTCATACCTGTAATCTACTAGGAGATTACTTATTTTAAATATTCTGATCTCTATATTATACTAACAGATAGTGTACAAGTTTCTGTACACCTATATTAGGTGCTATCTAACCTAACTTTGGCCTTTCTTTCTGTATATCTGTTAAGCCATTACATATTTTAGAATATATCATCTAACTGTAAGGCTGAAGAGTACCCTTCTGCTAACTAACTATCTATATTTAATTCTTATTAACAGAGCTCACTCTTGCAGAGTTCACTCAGACCCCAGTATTAACTTTATAGCATATCTCTAGTACTTATAGTATACCTTTGTTTCTGATCTCAGACTTCCAATCCAGATAGCCTAAAAGGACTATGACCTGTTTTTGGTACCTTAGAGTCTGTTCTTTTTCTCTAGTTTAAAACTTCTGGCAGCCTGGTTAGTAGTACCCCTTACTTAAGGTTCTTGTCTATCCAATTTCTTCCATATTGGTATTTGTTTCCTAGATCTAGCCTTTACAGTAATACTGTCAAAGATCTGTACTATCTCTTTACTCAAGTCTTCCCAAGTAGGCTCTAGCTTCCTAGTTCATAGGTTTATATAGCCTTAGAAACTTATTTTGATTTGCACTATTTGATGCCAGTTTGCATTTTTTTGTATAACTCTAACATTGCACAGATGCTTCATGATCTGCCAATCATGCTGGTATGACTATATTACAGATATCTTATCTTAACTGATCAAGAAAATGCCATTATCATAATATTATTTATATATTACATAGGTGATTATTCAAATTTTTACTATTGATAGATTTTAAACTTACTATCTACTACTTGGAGGGTTGACAACTTATTCACTTTACTAAGTTGCCACACCTCTAATGAATCTAACTTAATTGGGTAATTAATAATATTTTATTAAATAATTATTAATTAATATAGTAATTTTTTATACATTGTCTTTATTTGTTTTTTTTTAGTTCTTTAATCAATGATCATTTAAATAAGATAGTGAGATTATTACATTAGATTTAAATTTGTTAGTCTAATAATAACAATAGGAATTAGTCTATAAAAAGATAAATAAGAACTCAAAAATCTGCAAATATGGATTGATAACTTTAAAATAAGCCTAATACTAAAATAATAACTAAGTACTAATATAATAATATGATAATGATTATTATAATGCAAAAAATAAATATCTAGCATTTATTTTTTTATAAAAATTTGCCTTTCTTCAACATTATTTTTTTTATTAGTAATTGTATGCACTAAACTGAGACATAATTACATTAAATCATAATATTACTAGATCAAATTTCTTATCTAATAATTGTTCTTTTATTTGTGATTAAAAAAAATTAAATGAAACAAAAGAAAATAAAAAACAAACAAATAAAATAAAAAATTTATACTTGTAATCTCTAATAAACAATCATTAAATCAAAGTACATTTAGTCAAATACATCTTTTTTCCCTCTTATTGACAATTGATTTTTGTTGATAATTGTTTTTTTTTTATTAAAAATATAGGATGTTTTGTTCACAAGTTTTTTTTTTGACTTTTATATTTACTTATATAAAGGCATTAAGAGTAACACTATGTATTTTTATGATTCTTAACAAAAAATTAAAACTCTCACAAATCTCATTAATATAATGTTATTTAACAACAACTCTAAGTCTTTCTTTCTAGATATAAATTTTTTAAATATTACTAAAAGCAATAAAGCAAATACTGAAGGATTAGAAGGATCAGAAGAATCAGATGAACAAAGCATTAAATAATGCAAAAATGTATATCTTTTTTGAACCTATTTTAAAGTTTCTTCAGATAACAAATAGATTTACTGCAAACTATGCAAGCCTTCAAATAAAACTTATAAAAGAAGCTTTGGCATTAGTACTATTAAATGCTATTTTGAAATGAATTACAAAGCAATATATTATAAATGTTGATTTGATCAACAGGAAGTAGAACCTTACAGTATTCATAATGATAATAAAGTAAGAAAGTTGACTGAATTTCTTGTTTATTAGATTATATATAATCAGCAAACATTTTGTGTTGTTAAGAATAAGGACTTTCAAACCTTTATTTTTGAACTCAATCCTCATTACAAATTACCTACAAGGCAAACAATTTTAACTTACATCAGATTGTTGTATTAACATAAATGAGAACAACTGCATAGTTACTTTAGAAATTTTAATTATAAAGTTTCAATAACTACAGATTTATAGTTATTATGTACTAACCAAGCATTTCTATCAGTTATTTTATATTGGATTAATAACTAATAGCAAATGCAATATATACTTTTGGATTTTATTTTATTCTATAAAAGACATACAGGTTACTTATTAACAGAAACACTTTTTAAATTAATTGAAGACTTTGGTTTAGAAAAAAAAATTCTGTCTATAACTGCCAATAATGCTAGCAATATAGATGTTTGTAGTTAACATTTTATTAGTATATTAAGCTTTCATTATGAAAATACTTTTTTTTGTTACTTAAGGTATGCTGTGCATATACTTAATTTTGTTATTGTAAATGGGCCTTCTGAAGTTGATCAATCAACAAAAAAGGCTTAAGAGTTTGTAAGTACAATTCACTGTTCCCAATTACATTTAGAAGAATTAAAAAAAATTTGCAATAAAAAACAAACTGTTTCTTGTATCTAATTTTGATTGTAAAATAAGGTGAAATTTATTGTATTTGATGTTAAATAAGTTATGTAGAATTCAAGAAATGACAAATATAGTTTTGGTGCTGCAACTTAAAAGTTTATATATGACAGATCAAGATTGTGTTAATATTAATACTGTAATAACACTGCTAGAACTCATTTACAAAACTACTAAACTACTTTTCTCATTAAGCTATCCAACTATTAGAGATATACATATAGTCTTTTTTGTGATTATAATAAATTTAACTAAAGCCAAAAATGAAAAAAATTCAGTAAAATCACAAATTGCCAAAAAAATTCTTGAAAAACTTGATAAATATTAGAAAAAATTACAGTTTGGCTTTTCAGAAGCAGTATTATTTAATCTAATATTTAAATTTTTCACTTTTAGTTCTAATTTAAAAAAAAATAATATCATCAGATCATTAGCAAAAATATTAAAATTATGCCACTCTCTTGTTAAAAAAATGAATAAACAAATTCCAGAAACTAATCAATTAATTTCTGTTTATAACTACTTTTAAATCTAACTAAAACAGTTCTATAATGATATGTTCAATTGTAATATATTAGATGAGTATTTGAATATGCCTAATGAGAATATTGATATTCTTGCATATTGAAAATTAAGATCTTTAAACTCCTAATAGTTTTTTCTTATTAACATGACTCATAATTATTTTATTGCACAAGCAACCAGTATGCCAAGCAAAAAGGCATTCTTAGTTACTAAACATACTTTAAGTGTAGTACAAAATTGCTTAGACAATAAAAAAACACACATAAGTATGTGTTTAAAACATAATATAATTCAGAAATAGCTAAAAATAATTTGAAGTATTTTTAAATAAAAGTTTAGTATCTTAAATATAACTTTTTTAAAGAAAATTTTATTCCTTAGATTGTAGGCTAACATAGGCAAATTTGCCTATGTTTTTACATTTTTTAGCTTTGATTTACTTTTTTAAATTATTAAAATATATAAATAAATTTGGTATAATAATATTTAAAAATAAGGATTACTTTTTTGCAGTATTTATTTTTAAATTATAAGAAAAAAAAATTAGGTTTCTTATAGACCAAAATATACAATTTTAAAAAAACTTTTTAATAAAAAAATTTTTTAGTTTATCTATAATAAACTTTTTAAAATTTAATTTTAAATATATAGTTTTTAATACAACTTTTTAGTTTATATTAAAGATTATAATTTTTTTTTTTTTTTTTTTTTTATTCTTTGACAGCCTTGTCAGAACTTTAATACAAAATTTTACTAATTGAAATATTATCTATTTCTAGTAATCCACCTTTGCAATTGCAAGCCTGGCATTATTCAAGTACAGAGACTGCACTTAAATGCAACTTGTCACACCAACCTATTTCTAAGTTGGAAAACTTTGTCAGCTCTGTCAAGAACTGAACCAGAATAGACTATTTCTATTCTGTATTATTTTATTTACACCTTTCATAAACAACTGCTTCTGTTCCATCTCCCTTTTTTTGTATTTCTCCTCTTTGATCTTATTCACTGATGTTTTCTTACTTTTTACTTTCTTTATACTGCATTTACTATTTTCAATCATCTTGTTTCTTCTTCATTTTAATTTTGTTGTTATTCTATTTTCTTCCTCCTATTCAACTACTGTTCTACATCTTCACTACCAAATTTCTTTTTTGAACATCTCTTCTACAATCTTAATATATAATCTGATACTCTGCTTCACAGCTTTATATGAAACCTGTTTAGCATACAACTCCTTAAACATACTCTCAACTGCTAACCCATATATCCATGCCTCCCTATGTTTAATTCTATCTATTTCTGTTTCACTCACTAATATTCTTTTCAAGTCATGTCTTATAAGCTTGCACTTGTTTAACTTGTCAAACTTTTTCTATACTAATCAACATGCTAACTCTTCAATATTATTTCAATAGTTCTTATATTCCTCACAAATAAACAAATGTCTTGATGATTCTTTCTCTGTTTTATACTCTTTATATAAGTTTGAACTATACAAGTCTGGTGCTCTCTTTTTTAACACTTTAAGCACTGGCAAACTATCAGTAATACACTTAATTCTAAATGAGATTCTCTTGCTCTCCTCTAATGATTTACACTTGTTTCTCATTAAATTTCTATTTTCTTTTCACAACTATCTCCAATCACATTATGCTTCTGCATCTGGTTCTAGTTCTTTTGTTGCACTTGAGCAATGCCACTTAGCACCATTCATCATGTTCGTTAATGTCTTGACAAATTTTTTTGTCAGTATCTCTACTACTGTTTCTTTTCAAAATAATGCATATAGAAATCTTAAGCTTTTCTCAAGCTTCAAATCTGTAATTTTAATCTGCCATGCATCTTCTTTCGCAAGCTTATCTGCTCTTTTGTTTCATAATATTCTACTATGTGCTTTGACTTTAACTAATGATAGCTTAATGTTTTTCGATTTGCACATGTCTTTAATCTTTGTAACTAATCTAAAGTTTTTACTTTTACTCCACACTCTAATATTATATAGTGGTTCCTTACTTTCCAGACTTGCAATTGCTGCTACACTATCTAATTTAATAACTATCTTACTATTATATACTACAACTAATACCATCATCTACACTGCTGCTAACTTTGCCTTTGTCGATGATGGCCATTTTGCTATTCTAATTTTCCCTTTCATTAATAGTCTGCTCTCATTTTTGCTAACCTGAACCCAACTTGCACCTATTCTGTACTCATCTTTTTCTTTTACTAGTAACTTGTCTGTATAAAAACTGTAATCTGTACAATCTACTTTCATATTTTCTCCAATTGCTTTAATAACAATGTTTCTAGGTTATTATCAAAATCTTGCATCTTTAACAGACTAGTCTCATGCATGTATACTTTTATTTTCTTATTTATGACTTTTTCTTTACTATTACTTCTATTCTCTGTATGACTCTCTTTATATTTATTTAATTCTTTTAATAGAACTAGAATCTTTTGATTGTTTTCTTGTCTAATTCCTGACAGCACACCTGCTATTTCTTTTTTTTTGACCCAATGCTGGCAGTTACTTGTATTCTTTTTATTATTCAAGTTGTACTTTTCACATTCAACTAGTACTGAATAATTTTGATCTTCAGTTTTGAATATGCTCTAGTAACTTACAAGTACATCTTTCTTCTTTTTTTAATTACTTTGCCTATCATTAAGTTCATATTCTCCTTATTTACTAGTACCCATTCATGTCTTCTTCTATTTTGTATTAACTTTTTGCATATAGATTGCATTGCCATAATGTTCATACTTTGTGTTTGAAATTCTGCCTGGACTGTTCTGTCATCTTGATTACTTAATATTTTCTGCTTAATTTCTGAGAACTACTTTGCTTTTTGTCCCTTTTATGTACTTGTTCATAATGCTCTAAACTTTTTCCATATGATCATTCTCTTGTCATCTTGATTAACTAACTGTTGTATAAAAAATATTCTATACTCCATCAACCTTCTACATACTATTCTGAATGTTTTTTTTTCTAACACACTATGTACAGTTTTACCTGTACTATAAATCTGCCAAAGATCACCTTTTCTCCTTACTGTTATACCTATTTTTTTTGCCTTACTATAACTAGACATACTAAATTATTCTTCCAAATATACTATAAGTTGTTTAACAACTCTGAATTTAAATTCTCTAATACTAATCCTGCCAGAGCAAAGCCTTGTTTTACTTATATTCTTGTTATTTTACCAACTTGATTTAGCTCATTTAATTTTCTTTGCAATGATATCAACTGATTATTAAATATCTCTTGACTTAATATCTTACATCTTTCTAGACCTTAATGCATAATTGTACTGTTTTCTGTAGTCGATGCCAATCCTACTTTGTTCTTGATTAATCTAATTATTGGTTGATGTAAGTGCATTAGCTTCCCTTTAGATGCTTTTGTAGTTTACAACATATATGTCAATTTTGGTATTATACATATATTATTAATGTATATTAACTAACTGATAGTTAACTTCTTAAATCATATACTATGCATAAACTGCTGTATAATTCTTCTTGTCTTTTTGATAACTAAATTTTCATTTGCTTCTATACTTAACCATACTCCTAACATTCTCGTCAGTACATACTTCTCTTCAACTTGTAGTTGAAAATTGTTTATCAGAACAGAATTCTTATCTTCTCCTGTATTTGAGTTAATTACCAACAGCTTTGACTTGAAACTATTGATTTAAATGTCATTGAATCTAAAGAACCTTTGTGAAATTTAAATGATTTCTTGCATCTCCTCTTTACTCTTTGCCACTTAAGTTGTATTATTAGCATATACCACTGCAGCTTGTCTTGCTTTTTTCACTTTAACTTTGTTTATTTGCAAGTTTAGCACCTTAAATGTCTCAATTTCATACTCTAGCCACTAATCATCTTAAATTCTTCTTAATAATGGATTATAAAATATCCTTCAGACTAATGGTAAAATTGTCTCTCCTTGCTTAATCCCATCTCCAATAATAAATTTCTTTGTCAACCCAAACTCTGTTATAATGCTAACTTCTTTTCTACTATATAACTCTGTGATAAACCTTACAATTTTCACTGGTAGCTTAATTCTCTATAATGCTAGCTGAAGTAACTTCATTAATACTGAATCATATGCTTTCTTCATGTCTTGTATTAACAACTACAACTTTTTATTGTTTTCTTTCACATCTTCTCTTAATATTTCCACAATTTGAATTGCTTCTTCTGTTGAGTTTTCAGGTAGGTTAGCAAAGTTTGAACCCTTAAGTATCTCTTTTTTTTTCATTATATGAGACATTCTTTTTGCTACCACTTTGGTTAAGCATTTTCTGAAAGTTTTTAAAAGTGCAATTAGTCCAATGTTACAAAGCTTGTAACCCCAATTCTTACCCTTTGGAATTGGATATATTTGCACTAACTTCTACTTGTATGGTATCTTTCCCAGTTTCAGACATATATCTGTAACTTTTCTAAAGACTTCTTGTGTTTTAATACTTGCATTCTTGATTAGTTTGTATCCAATGTTTGACATGCCTAATGCTGTTTTATTTTTTGTTTCTTCTATTGTTTCTATCTATTCTTTAATTGTTATCTCTGCCTTTAACTCCTTATACTACTCTTCTTTAACTTCTGCAAGTAGCTTGTAAAACTCTTTAATTATTTCTTTATTTACAATGATGTTTTTTTTTTTAAACTGTTCACTGAAATGTTCTTTTATTTGCTCTAATACTGCACTTGGTTTACTAATTAATACACATTTATCTTCTTTATGTTTTAACACTCGATCGATTCTAATTTTGTTGTTGGTTTGTCTAGAATACTAGAAATCATTCTTCCCACTTCTTCATCAATCCTCTTACATTTTCTATCTACTGCAGTATTAATTTCATTTTTTGTACACCTGTCTTCTTCCATCTTCTTTGCTATTCTTAATGCCTGCTACTGCTTTTTCATTAACTGACACTACTCTTCAAGATTTGTTATTTTGTCTTCTTCTATATAACCTATTTCTAGGCCATATTCTCTATTTATCTTATCTACCTCTTCATTAACTTTCTCTAAGTTTAGTTTAGTTCTTTCTTTCTTTACCA
>CAJVQA010008853.1:0-12601 GCA_910591915.1 Cetraspora pellucida
TAGATATTAATAATCAATAAAGAAATCGAGGCAAGACCTCACTTTTAAAAAAAAAAAAAAAAAAAAAAAAAAAAAAATTTGCTATGAGTTCAGATTGCAAATTTAGAAGATGAGATCCAGAAGTTACAAAGAAGATTAAAAGAAAAAGAGGGCTGAAGATATTTTTGTAATATTTGTAAATAGTAATAATAATAATAATAATAATAAAATTTTATATTAAAGTGTAGTAACCTAGTGAAGTGGTTGAGTTGTTAATCTTTATGTGGCAGGTCTAGAGTTTAAATTATATAAATAATAAATTTTGAAATTATATTTGTATTATAATAATTGACTCTGTTAATCAGTTGAATTGAATGAATCTGTAACCTTCAGTTGCAATATTTTGAATAAAAGCTTGAAGCATTTATATGAAGTATAATATTATACATACATAGAGGAATGTTTAATTAGTATTGTATAAGACTTTAATACAAACCTATAATAAGACTACTAGGCACAAAAAATGAAGAAACTGTAGAGTCAGAAGCTTATTTAGAAATCCTAAATAAGAAAGTAACAAAAACTTTTGATGGTGTTGTTAGACTAATAGAAGTCTATGAAACATTTTCAATAAGAATAAGCAGATAAACCAAATGATAAGATATGTAGAAGAGCATATAACCAACTAGGCTACCAGAATTGTTAGAAAAAAAGAATACTAAAATATACTATATCAGGCTATCTGAATTGAAAGTCTAGAGAGTCCTGTTGGTTTTTAGCTGCAGTTAGTAGAAGATAATAGAGAAGATGTTAGAAAGATGAGTATCAGGGTTTGAATAAACCTTATAAAAGTATAGTGATTTAATGGTTAGTCCTAATTGCAAGTAATGGTTTAGACCAAAGTAATACAGAGTTAGCTATAAATATAGAATACAGAAGACTCCAGTGAGTTTAGTACAAAGTTAAACATGACTTAGTAACTATAGCATATTTTTACTAGTTTACCAGAATCATTAGTAGTGACATCTGTGTAAGTATGACATTATACAGAAGAATGTAAACTGACAATTAGATAGTGCAAATACAAAATAAGACCTTGTGACTATATAAATTCATTGAAATTAGATAACAAGAAGTTCATTTGGAAAGACCCAAATAGAGAAGTAGCTAGATCTTTAATAATGGTATTGTAAAAGCTAGTTTAAGAAAACAAATACCCAAGTTATAGTATTCAGATAAACAAGAATCTTTGAGTTAAGAAAAGCTCAAAAATATTATCAATCAAATTGCCAAAATAAATTAGAAAAAAAGAATATTAGATTAATCTGCACAGATTTAATAAATTAATAAAGAGTAAAAATAGGTAAATAACAAAAAAAAAATCTGCCATTATTCTACTTTATATCTACTAAATAATAGTAGCATAATAGCAGCATAACAGCAAAATAACAGTAAAATAACATGAGGTTTGTTGATATAAGTAACATAATAGTAAAAAAAACTGCATACATTCTTCCTAATGATCACTTAAACCAAACCAGCACTAAAATAGTTTAAAGAGTTATGCTTTTAAGATAATAATATTTTTGATTCTGTTTAGATATATAAAGCAGATTGTTGTTAATGAACTAGAAGTATGTAAAAAAACTGAGATGTGGATAACTTTTCTGGTAGTTTGTATTAAGGTCAAGCCTTGTCTGTTGGTAAACTTCCTAACATGTTTAGCATTCAAACCAGAAGGACATTCTGGAAACAAGAAAGAAAAACTTTGATTAAAAGTTATTAAAAGCTTAAAAACAAATAAACAACTAAAACACTTTCTTTAGTTTAGTTTTTCACATATTATATTTGTTAACCTTCTCTATTTATTTTATTTTTCTTACTCAAAAGTAAGAAAATTGACTCCTCTTTTACAAAAGATCAGCATTGTTTATTACTTCCTCTTTCAGACAGTTACATGTTGTAACATGATATAATAGAAACACAACAATCATGTGTATAGTTTAATATATAGTGTAATAAAGAAATAAAGAAGAATTTAAGTTGGAGAATTATAGCAAATTAAAGATATATAGTAATTTCTAAAATTATATATATATAATTTTTATACCTTTAGTACAGGTTAAAGTATAATTAGATCCTTAGCACAAGTTTAAAGTGTTAGTGTTCTAAATAGTTATGAATAAGATGTATTTTTGATACTTTTTTTTTTGTTCTTTCTATATCTCTTTTTAGTTTAGTTTAGTTTAGTGTATTTTTTTTCTTTTTTCACTTCTCTACAAGAAAGTGATATCAGATTGGTAATACTCTATTGTAGAGCAGTGGTTGGATGAGCCTCCAGTTTTTTTTTTCTTTAAAAAATTAGGCATCTAGTGTGGCAGATTGTTTATAAGTACTCATAGTAGTAACTGCAGAATGTTGACTTAGCACATTAAGTCTAAAACTGTTTGTATATAAATATGAATCTTAATAAAGAGTATCAGCAAAACTGCCAAAGTGAAAAAAAAAAATAAGTAATATAATATAACATAATAGCAAAATAATAGAACAGTTCTATTATTTACTTTTAGTTACAAAGACTAAAAGTAAAATAATAAAACTGTTTTATTATTTTACTATTATGTTCTTATTATATTACTTATATCAACAAACCTTCTGTTATTTTACTATTATTCTATTATTATACTACTATTATGCTGCTATTATTTGGTAGATATAAAGTAAAATAATAGCAGATTTTTTTGTTATTTATCTATTATTTATCTTTTATTTATTTGTTTAGTTTATACTAATATACTAATAAACTAGTTATAGTTTTACACAGACTATCTAAATTAGAAGTCTAATAAAAAGACAAAAGTATACTAAAGTACTGGGGTTATGCTATGAAATAGATGCTAGAGTTCAAATGAACTTTACAAAAGCATAGCAGTTAAATAATATAACTCTAATTACAAGTATTAGTTCTGCTATAGTAATACTAAATTAGTTGTAAAAATAGGTACAAAAGCCTTTAGAAGATTTACTTTAAGAATAAAATAGTTCTAAAGTTGAGATAATGATTTGAGCATCTGAATATGATCCAATAATATTAATACAGATTGCAGTTTCAAAAGGTTTAAAGTGAACACCCAAGCAGAAGTATTAGATATAGCAATTGTAGAAAACTTTCAGACAAACTTCTTAAATAGGTAATATAAAAAAGTTATATAATAGCTAATTATATACTTTTCTGTAATAGTTTATTGAAACATATTACCAAAAAGTCATTAATAAAAAGTCAAAAAACCAAAGAGGTCACCTTAATATTAAAAAAAAGTATTCTTTTTTATAATTAAGTTATTCAGCTATGCTTAAGATGTTTTTAATTTTGGTTAGACCAATCTTTTATTATAGTCTATCTTTATATTTACCTTATTTATATTGTAATTTTGGGCTGTGACATTTTGGTAAAGGTTTAAATATAAATAGAAATAGTAGTTGCAGCATTTGGTATTAGTTGGAACATTGTTAGCTTTGCAAGCAAAGTTTTCTGCATCACTTGCAAGTTTGTTAAGTAATAAGGTTGAAATTTGTTTGTCAAAAGATGCTTCATGTTTGCTGTTTTTATAAAATAAAGAGGAGTCAAGTTTGGGTTGCTGCCAGATTTCATTTTCTTGTTTAGAAAAGTCAATATAGAATTTTTGAAAAATGCTTTTAAGAAGTTGAGAAGAGTGTTCATAGTATTAAAGTTATTTTCAAAATTGTTAAGTTTAACTTCTTTTTCTTTTTTGATTGTTCTGCTTTATTTAAATAAATGCAACCAGTATCTGTACAAGAGAGAATGTAATAATTAGTATATTTAATTGCTTTATTATAATGTTTCTATAAGTTGTTAGGTTTTGTAAAGCTTAGTTTGGTGAACATAATTTCTTTAAGAAAAAAATGAATTTTTGTTGGAATTAGTATTTAAGTGAATTGAAAACCTTAGTTTCATCTATAGGCTTGGTAAATTAATGATTATATAGTAGGAAAAATTGTTTAAACCACTGATTAAAGTGGTCAAGTGAGTTTTTAAGAGATGGAATGTTAAGTTTTTGTAAAAACAGTGTTTTGAAAATATTAAATTTAAGATATATATTAAATTTGCTATCAGAGCTAATTGTAAGATATTGTTTTTCTTTGTCAAAGTCAACTACTTCTGATAAAGTTGAATATCTTTAGCAAATTTAATATAATTAATAGCTTGGTAGTTGTTTGTAAGATAAAGATAAAGACATGCAAGATTAATACAGAATTATAGTTAGTTTGGGCTTGTGTAAGGAGGAATAGTTGCAAATGAAACAAATATTTTTGAGTAGTTATATTTTGTAAAGAATACAGTTGTAAATGTAAGAGTTAATTTTTTTAAGGTTTCTTTAAGTATATCAAAAGAGATAGTTATAGCTTTGTCAGTGTTTGGATTAATTTTTTAAATAAACTCAACTAGAAATTAGGGTCTTTCTCCCACTATTTTACAGATTATATAGTAAAAGCTAGCTTTAAGAACTGGTTAATTACCAATTTTAGCTTTGATTTTAGTTCTGAGTTTGAAGTTATATAGATATTGTTTAAGAAAATTAAAGATTTTTTTGGCAAAGTCTGTTTGCAATTGTGATTTATCTTTTATTTCTTTAGTAATAAGAAAGTTGGCAAGCCAGTCAAATGTTGGATTGGCTTTGGTTTTTTGTTGGTTGTTACTAGTGTTAGATTGTGTTTGCTGTTGATATTGTTTATCTGATTGTTATTGTTGTTTATCTTGTTGTTGTTGTTGTAATAGTTGTTTGTTAAGATATAGTGATTGTTGGTTATTATTGTTAATTGTATTGTTTTCCAAGTCCATAGCATTTGAATTGCTAGTATAACTTGTAAGTGATATTATAAAAGTAAGTTCAGATGCTAGTAGATTAAGGAACTGATCATTTGTTAAAGTTTTTGAATAAATGTAGAAAAGAAACTTAATTATTAAATCAATTATTAAATGTTTACACATGTTTTGTGATAAGGTTTGTTATTATATAAAATTGCATCTGCTGCCAGATAATGTTGGTTGTTCATTTCTTTGCAAGCAATAGGCAAATTGCATTTAGCACATTGATGATTGTGTGTGATAGGTAAGGGTAATGCTATAGATAATAATGAGATGAATTTAGTAGAATTTGTGATATTGTTTGCTAAAGATTTTTTATCTTTAGATTTTTTGTTAGTAGAAATGACTTTGTGTTGTTTATAGATTTGGTTGATAGTTGAAATAAAGTGAGTATGAAACTTGTCACAAAAGCATATAACAATAGAACTAGATTTAGGTGCTTTAAAGTAATAACACCTTTTAGTTTCTTCTTTAAGTTCTGTAATTGAGCAATTATTTGGTTACTTGTTTGCAGAAATAGAGCAGATGTATTAGCTGCATCTTTAAAAATACTAATACTAAAAGTTTTAGAACACTTTTGGTAAAAATAGTCAAGATTGATAGTATCAGGTGTAGCTGTTGTTAAGGTTGGCATTTTGTTTTAAAAATATATTTTTAAGTATGTTTTACAGAAAAATTTGGTTAATTTAGAGGTTTCTAGACTAGTTAGAAAGGTTTAGAAAAATGTATGAGCTTTAGATAAGCTTATTGGATGTTTAGAAAATTCTAATGGGTACCAAAAGTGAAATTTCTAGGGCAATCTTACAAGTTTTCCTAAAATGCCAATGAAAAAACCTGCAAAGTGCAAGTTTTTGTTTTTCATTTTTTGCTTATATCTCTATGAGTTTTGGTCTGTTTTAAATAAATTATATATTAAAATGTTTATCTCAGTAAGTTGAACAACTTTTGAATAAAAAAGAAAATATGTTTAATTAATAAAATTTTGTAAAAATTAGCAAAAACTAAATTATTAGTTTATTAAACTTTTTTTAGCAACTAAGTACTTTTGAAACTCAAAATACAGCTGCCTAGAAGAAGAAAATAACTTAACTTAAAAAGCCAAGTAAAGTTTACTTAGTAGAAAGTTGTGAAATAATTAAATATTTTTTGGTAGTTTTGGTATAAATGATCTACAGAAAGAGTTATTTGTAATATAATTTTATAAACTATTACAAAAAAAGTATATAATTGGTTATATATATAACTTTTCTATATTATTTATTTAAAAAGTTTATTTAAAAGTTTTTTACTAATTGTTATACTTAATATTTTTGCTTGAATGTTCTATTTTAAACTCTTTAAATCTGCAATTTGTATTAACATTACTAGGTTATATTTAAATTATCATTTTAACTTTAGAGTTATTTTATTCTTAAGATAAACTTTCAGAGTTTTTTGTATTTATTTTTATAACTGATACAATATTGTTATAACAGAATCAATACTTGCAATCAGGACTAATTATTAAACTTCTATGCTTTTGTAGAGTTTATTCAAACCCTAGCATCTATTTTATAGTATATTTCTAGTAACTTAGTATACTTCTACTTGTTCTTTAGACTCTTAATTCAGATAGTCTAATAGAACTACAACTAGTTTATTGATATATTAGATTAACCTAATATTCTTTTTTTTAGTTTATTCTAGCAATCTAATTGGTAATAACTCTTTATTTAGAGTTTTATATCTTTTCAGATATTACAAAATTGATATCTATTTCTTAGGTCTAGTCTTTACAATAGCATTGTTAAAAATTCATACTATTTCTTTACTTAGATCTTTCTAATAAACTTTTTGTTTTCTAATTTTAATAAATTTATATAGTTACAAGAACTTATTTAGAATTTGTACTATCTAATACTAGTTTGCATTTCTTTGTATAATATTATATATATACAAATGTCTTATAACTTGCTAGTCATACTAATGCAATTATTATTACAGATATCTTAATACAATTATTAAAAACAGTTGTTATAATACAATTATTATATAGATAATTATTCAAATTTTTATTGTCAATAAAATTTAAACATTTAACCTACTACTTAAAAGATTAACAACTTATTTATTTTACTAAATCACTACACTCCTTATATATAATGATTATAAATAATTATTATTACTATTAATTGGTAATAATTTGTATAAAATTTGTTAATTTTTTTTAAACTTTAAATTTATTTTTTTAATAACTAGTAATCCAAATTAGCTTAAATTTTTATTATAAATAATATATATATTTAACTATATTATATTAAAAGTTCAACTAAGTTATATTAATAGTTTTTAAGAAATTATTTGTTAATTATAGTTAATTTTTTTAAAAAAAATAAAAATTGTTTACAAATAAGTTCTTAAAAACTATTAATATAAATTAACTAAAAATTTAGTATAGTTAGTTAAATATATATACTATTTATAATAAAAATTTAAGCCAATTTGAATTACTAGTTTCTTGCAATTCTTTTAGTTAGAATTCTAACAGTTTAGTTAGTAGTATTTCTTATCTAAAAGTTTTTGCTTATTCAAATATTTTACATTAATATTTATTTTTTAGATTTAGTCTTTATAATAATATTATTAAAATTTATATTATCTTTCTACTTAGATCTTTTTAAATAAGTTTTTTGTTTTTCAATTTCTATAAATTTACATAGTTACAAAAACTTATTTTAGTTTGCACTACTTAATGCCAGTTTGCATTTTCTGTATATACAGATATCTTATTTTTTTTTTTAAATATTAAGATAAGTACTTGTGATCCAGGATTTTATTAATAGTATATTTGGCTAATAGTTATATTACAACTACAAAGAGCAATTATGAAAAGAGTGTACAACTAGCCACTTCTACAACTTTAGTCATTGTTTAATTTAAATAGTCCATTTGAAGGTTTTACATTAGCTGCTATACCTAAAACCTGCTTGTAGATTTCCTATTTAACTACTTTAGTTTTTGTATTTATCTACTTATTTCTGCTTATTAACAACTCTGACTGATGCTAATGAAAATATGCCATGGTCACTAAGTCTTTAAAGCAGTTCTTTGAAACTTTTGACCTTGTACTAAACTTTTCAGAATCTTTTGTATTCTATTCTTATAGCTAATCTAGTATTACTATAACTAGACCAATACTAGTAATCAGAGCATACTATTAAACTACTATGCTCTTGTAGAATTTATCTCAACTCTGGTACTAACTTTACAACATATCCTTACTATTTTGATATTCAATTCAAGTTCTACCAAGCTGCCATTTCAGATAGCCTAAAAAGATAGATCATAACTATATACTTCTGGTTTATATATTTGCTAATATGTACACTTTTTCTCTGAAATCTGAAAATTTTAGCAGCCTGGTTGGTTCATCTGATCCCTTCTTAAAAACTAGCACATTTGTTTGGTTTCACAAATTCTAGTTCTGTTTTATAAGTTTAGTCTTTACAGTAGCACTATTGAAAGTTCAGATTATCTTTCTATTCAGGTTTTCTAAATAGGCTTCTGTCTTCTTTTATTTGGTTCCTATAATTTATATGATCATAAGAACTTATTGTAGGTTTGCAATACCTGGTACCAGATTGCATTCCTTTGTATAACTACAGATCTTGTCCAAAGAACAATGTCATATAACTGTTACACAAATGCCATATAACCTGCCAGTCATGCTGATGTGATACAGATAACAGATATCTTATTCTAACTAATTGTGAAAGATAGTTAATTATAATACAGAAAGAATTTTCAAATTTTCTATTAATACTAGAATTTGAATTCTGGACCTGCTACTTGGAGGTTAATAACCTAACCACTTCACTAGGTTGCCACACCCATAAACAAATATCTTATAACTTGTTAGTTATACTAATACAACTATAATTATATATATCTTAATTTAATTATTAGAAATATTTGCTATAATACAAATAAAAAATTTAAATTTTAATATTAATGGGTTTTTTGAACTTACAACTTATTACTTAGAAGATTGACAAATTATCTACTTTACTAAGTTATTATATCTACTATATATATTTTTAATTGATACTATATATATATTTATTATTTTTTTTTTTTAATATTTAAAATAACCTCTTTGGTCTTTTTTTTTTTTTGTTAAAGGCCATACTTGTAACGATACTTTATTTACTTTATATTGGATTAGCTATTATAATTATTTTTACAGAGATAAGAGTACAACTAGTCATATGTGCAACTTTTGGTTGCCTATTTAAGTAGTCTGCTTTAAGGTTCTCTTTAGTCTTTTGACTTTATTAATACTTTTGTCAGGCATTATGACAAGCATACAACTGGTTATATATATAAGTTTTCTATATTACTTATTTAAGAAGTCTGCCCAGAGGTTCTTCACTAGTTGCTATACCTAACATCTCTATTTAGATGTTTTATTTAAACCTTCTGATCTGAAACTCTTGTACTAACTTCACTAGGTTACTTGTATCTAGATTCTTATCTTAACCTTAGAACAATTTTATTCTTAAGAGTAAACCTATTAGAATAAGTTATATATTTTCTATCTACTGCTAATTTGAATTTTCTGCTATAGTTAAAACTAATACTTGCAGTCAGAATTATTCATTAAATTGCTATTACTCTTATAAAGTTTATACAAACTCTAATATCCATCTTTTTAATGTCTTTTTTATTATCTTTTACTAGCTGCAACTTAGAACTGATAGACTTTTTAGACTTTCAATCTAGATAGTCCAGTATAGTATACTTATATTCTTTTCTCTAATTTTAGTAATCTGATTGGTTATATGCTTTTTTATACATCTTGTCATTAGTTTATCTAACAATTCTTATAAAGATGTTTTATAAACTTCTATTAATTCAACAGCATTATCAAAAGTTTGTGTTATCTCTTTTTTAAAATTTTTAAGTAGACTTCTGTCTTTTTAGTTTTTTAGTTTTTTATATTGTTACAGGGTTGTAGCCTTCTTGGTACAATACAACTAAGTAACAAGGTCACTTGGTATAGTGATTAACTATTGCAAATATATATGGAGTAGAGGTGTAGTAGTTTATTTTACTACATATCAGCAGGCAAATGGTTTGAGATAGTAACAATATATAGATTAACTTTTATTAAATAAACACATAGTGATAACCTTGCTTGTAAGAATTACCCTAGAAGGGGAATATCACTTTTACAAGTTAAGAGTAAAGGTAGAAGGGTCTAGGTTAAAGTATAGGAACTTAGAATTAGCAGAGAAGAGTAAAAACTACCCTTTATATATCTTTTTACCTAGCAGAGATAGTGGGAATTCGAGCAACATTACTTGATACTGTACTTAGGGTAATGAAAGTTTGAATAACATTAGATATTATTGTAGTTGAGATAGTAGAGGTTCAAACAACATTAGATATCATTATAGTTGGAATAGTGGAGGTTCGAACAATATTAGATAATACTGTGCTTGAAGTAGTAGGGACTGTGCAAAGGCAACTGGAGATATTGTTTATATCATTTGTCATTTGTGCTTGAAACACTTGGGGCTTGTGTTTAGGCACTTGGATCTGTGCAAAGGCACTTGGAATTTGTGCAGAGACATTTGGGATTTGTGCAAGGACACTTGGGGTTCATGTTGGAGATATTTGGGATTCTTGTGCTATAGTACTTGGCATAGTAATTTGGTGCTAGGATACATGAAACTTGTATAGTGGTACTTGGGGTTTGTAAGACAATAGTAACATCACGGATGTTACTCAGTGTCATGTGACTGTACCACATTTCTAATAGCCAATTAAGATCCTTTTATCTATCTACTATATAATATAATTATTGACTAACTAATAACTAATAACTAATAATAATAAATATAAGATATAAAATACAATAAAGAATAAATATATAATTACTAATACTACTATAATATACTATATTAAAATCTACTTTGTAACAATGTCTAATGGATTTATTATAGGTTTGCACTGAAGCCTTATGTAACAATAGCTTTTTTATATTTTTCTATGTACATATAACATTACACTTTACATAGATGCTCTGAGCTTCTAAAATTAGATGGGCCCTAATTTGATATACCTAAAATTATAGATGCAAAAATTCAACTAATTGACAAAAGATAGTTATTGTAACATAAGTATAATTTTTAAAATTCATTATTTGTGGGAATTGAACCTTAGACCTGCTACTTGAAGGTTAACAACCTATTTACTTTACTAGATCACCATATCCCTATATATATATAAAAGTAATCAGTAGAAAAGAAACAAATTATTTTTAGTAAAATTTTTTTAATTTTTTTAAATTTAAATAACTCAACAATTATTTAATTAAATTTGCTAAAAATTTTTTTATTTTAATCTTGAAATTATATAGAATTAAAATAAAAAAAAATTTATCAAATTTAATAAAATAATTAAGATATTTAAGCTTAAAGTTAAGAAAACTTTTGCTTAGAAAAAATTTGTCTTTTTTTTACTAACTCAACTCTATATATATATATTTTTTTTCAGTATTAAGGTGACCTTTTTGGTCTGAGCTTTTTATTAATACTTATAGCAGGTATATGTTTTATATAGATGTATCTATAATGAACTATTAGATGAGTATACAACTGGCTATACATATAACTTTTCTATATTACCTATTTAAGGAGTCTGCCCAAGAGTTCCCTACCAGTTGCTATACCTAACACCCCTGCTTAGGTGTTTCATTTAAATCCTCTGATCTAACTCTAGTATTAATTTCACCAGGTCACAAACTCGGATCTATTTACTATCAACCATAGGACTATAATTCTTAGACTATTTTTATCCTCGAGATAAACCTACCAGAGCAAGCCATATTCCCTTTTATTACTAACCTAGTTTGATGCTATGGCCAAGACCAACACTTGCAGTTAGGGTTACTCTTTAAACTACTATTATCCTTGTAAAGTTCACTCAAACCCTAATATTCATCTTTCTGACTTCTTCTCCATTATCCTCTACTAGCCATAACTCAGAACTAACTAACTTTCCAGACTTCCAATCCAGATGGCCTAGTATAGTATACTTATATATCCTTTTTCCTCTGGCGATTTTGGTGGCCTGGTTGGTCATATGCTTCTTTATACATCTTTGTTATCTGGTTTATTTGACAGTTCTTATAAAGGTGTTTCATAGGCTTCCATTAGTCCAATAGCACTATCGAAAGTTTGTACTATCTCTTTACTCAAGATTTCTAAGTAAGTTTTTGTCTTTTTGGTTTCTTAGCCTTCTACACCTGGTGGTCTTATCATGGGTTTGCTCAAAGCTTTATATGATATCAGTTTTACATTTTTCTATATACATGTACTATGTAACATTACACTTCGCACAGATGCCCCAAGCTCCCAATGTCAGATGAAACCTGACTTAGTGTACCTAAGATTACAGATGCCCAAAACCTAACCGATCAGCAAGAAACAGTTATCGTAATACAGGTATAATTTCCAAAATTCATCATCCATAGGAATTGAACTTTAGATTTGCTACTTGAGGGTTGACAATCTATTTACTTCACTAGGTCACCACATCCTAACTCTATATATATATATATTTTTTTTTTTAGTTAAAATCCCTATCTTGGAAGTTATGATGTTTTTATTCCAGTATATTAGGACATGGCATGCCACCAAGGGCTCACCTTACATTGGAGGTTACAACTAGCCACACATGCACTTTTGG
>CAJVQA010008854.1:0-12601 GCA_910591915.1 Cetraspora pellucida
TATATACATAAATAGTATTGAAAATCAGAAAGTTTAAATAGGGGACTCACAGGCAGGTCTCAGGTATGGCATCTAGTGGGTAACCTGTGGGCAGAACCCTTAATTAGATAATGACTAAAGTTATATGTGTGACTAGTTGTACTTTCGTTGATGTACTATGTATATTATATGTAATCATATATTACTTAATAAATAACACACGGACAAGATTGCCGCTTTAAATGGAAAAAAAATTAAAATATAAGCTTTATATAATTTAATAATCTTCTTATTTCTACTAAATTGCTTATTATTTTGTTTATATCATCTAAAGTTTTATTATCAATTATATTTTTATTCTCCTTATCTATTAACTCAGTTTTAACTAATTTATTAGTTATACTTATTATTATTATATTAACATTCTTGCTAAACTCATATTAAAGATAATCTAAGTAAATAAAACATTTAAAATAAAGTTTTTATAAATATGAATTATAATATTTATGCCTATATATTAAAACATTGCTATTATGCAAATTATAAACTCTGCTACAATATATTAAATTATATAAAACTAATAAATTAGACTTTTAGGAAATAATGAAGTCTTTTAAAAAATAGTAATCAATTACTTATAATTTAGTAAAAATAATTAATACATATTGATACTATCTTTTAAAGATTTAATAATAAGATAAAAACTGCAATTCTGATAAACTTTTACAAATATCTTTAAAAGTTATATAAAGCACTTTTAATAAAATATATTTAATTGTTTTGAAGTATATAAATGCTTTGTAGAATTTACAAAATTTTGATAAAAGTCATTATTAATTCTTTATTAAAAAATAGAATATATTTCTTTTTATAATTAATTGCTATAAAGAACTTAAAAGTATATCTTTGAATAATAATATATATAATTTCAACTAGAGAATTACTAAGAGAAGCCAAATAATTAGTAATTATTTTAAATATCAGATAATCAGCTTCATTTAATAAAAAATATTAAAAAAAAATTAAAGAAGTTTATTTATAATTCTTTTGATCAAATCAGAAAAAAACTTATTTTAACAATGCATACATGTTTTTTTATAAGCTAGCCAATTTTTTTTGCAATAATGTATAGCATAAATGTCAAAAATTAAAGAAATTAAATTGTTTAATAAATTGCTTAGATATAAAAATTTAATATTTTTGTATATATAACTAAATTTTAAATAAAATATATTTGCAATATTAAATTATATTATATATATAATATAGAGAATTAAATAAATTCTCTATAACTATAATATTTTATTGAGATTCTTTTTTTTTAGTATTAAGATGATCTTTTTGGTCTTTTGACTTTTATTAACAACTTTTTGATAATGTGGTTTTATTAACTACTACAAAAAAGCATACAATTGGCTACATATATAACTTTTTTATATTATTTATTTAAAGAGTCTGCTTAAAGGTTCTTTACTAATTGTCATATCTAACACCTCTGCTTTGATATTTTATTTTAAACTCTTTAAACCTGTAATCTGTATTAACACACTAAGTTATATTTAGATGCTCAGATCATTGTTTTAATCTTAAAACTAGTTTATTCATAAGATAAACTCTACAGAGCCTTTTGTAATTATTTTTACAACTAACCTAAATATTACTATAACAGAACCAAAACTTGTAGTTAGAGCTTAATTATTAAATTGTTGTGCCTTTGTAAAATTTACTTAGATCTTAGTATTTACTTTATAGCATATCTTTAATACTTTAGTATACTTTTGAATTTCATCAAACTTCCAATTCAGATAGCCTATATAGAACTATAACCAGTTCATTAATATATTAAATCAACCTAATATTTTTTTTTTCTGGTTTATTTTAGTAGTCTGGTTAGTAGTATTTTTAAAACTTCTAATTCAGAAGTTCTTGTCTGTTCAGTTACTAAAATCTTGGTATCTGTTTTCAGTAGTCTAACCTTTACAGTAACATCATCAAAGATCCAACTACCTCTTTACTTAGATCTTTTTAATAAACTTTTTGTTATCTAATTTTAATTATTTTATATAGTTAGAATACTTATCTAATGTTTGCACTGTTTAGTTGTCAGTTTGCATTCCTTTGTATAACTTTAATATTGCACAAATGCCCTATAACCTGCCAGTTATGCTGGTATAGCTGCCATTACAAGTATTCTAACCTAATTATTAATAACAGTTGCTATAATATAAATATTATATAGGTAATTATTCAAAGTTTCATTATCGATGAAATTTGAACACTTAATCTACCACTTGAAAGATTTACAATCTGATTACTTTATTAGGTCACTACACTCTTTGAGATTTTTTTTTATACTAAAAATTTTCTTATAAATATTAATAAAAAAATTATATTCTTTTTATATACAAGTTTTCAAGCATTTAAAGATATATAAAGAGGTTTTATAATGGATAAGAACAATATAACAAAATTAGAAATATATTAGTTGTTAAAAAAATACTGTTGAGTAATAAGTTTGCAAATAAAAAACTAATTAGAGTAGTTAGCAACAATAAGAACCATATAATTGAAAAAATATTATTATATTGATTCTTGATTATATATAATACAAAATGCTTTTAGATATCTTTTTAAAGCTTTTAAGTCTTTTTTAATAAAATTGATAAGAATAAAATTGCAAATATGTTAATTATTTTTCTTTTCTATAATTCTGTTATTATAGCTATATAATATTAAATTATCTATTATTTTTTTATCAGTATATATTTTTCTTGTGTTTTGTATATGATCAAAATATGAAATATTAAGATTTATAATAAATCATATATTAAAATAAATCTTTATTAAAAAACTTTGAATTAATAAATCTATCAGATGATATAAATAATATTAAAAATAAATTTACTAAAATTGTCACTATATGTATTGGTCTGAAAGTACTAATAGTATTAGGCTAATATAAAATATAAATAATATAATAGTCATCAATATTTAGTACAAATGCATTATCCAAATACTATATAAGCATATTATTTATATTTTTTTAAAATGCATTGAATGTTCTTTTCTTTTGCTCATTTACTGCTTTCAATATTATAACAATACCAAGATTCATCATTATATTCAAGTTATTCTTGTTTTAGATAAAATGCAAAATCAAACTTAAAGAAATTAATTTTTGTATTATTCAAAAAAGCAAAAAAATAAAAGGTGTAATAACTTAGTAAAGTGGTTAAGTTGCTAATCTCTCAAATAGTAGATTGGGAGTTCAAAACTTACTAATAGTGAAAATTTAAAAAACTACCTATATTATATCAGTATTACAGAAGATAAGTGATATTACAATAATAACACTTCATCAATCAGTTGGGATCAGTACCTGTAACACAATCACACCAAATTACTGACAGGTCATAAAGCATTTGCATAATGTTAAAGTTATACAGAGGAATGCAAACCAGTATCAGACAGTATAAATATAAGATAAGTCTTTGTGACTATATAAATCTGTAAACTAGGAAACCAGAATTCACTTAGAAAAACCTAAGTAGAGAGGTAGTACAAATCTTTAACAGTACTACTGTAAAGGCTAGATTTAAGGAATAGATACCAATATGAAAGAAATCAAGCAAGCAAGAAACTTGGATAAGAAATATCATCAACTAGGCTGTTGAAAGTCTCAAACTGAAAAAAAACCTTTGAGAGTAGATTCTGAAATATTAGAGACAGGTTATAGTCCTACTGAGCTATCTGAATTAGGAGTCTAAGGTCAGAAACAAAAGTATACTATAAGTACTAAAGATATACTATAAAGTTAATGCTAAAGTCTAAATGAACTCTGCAAGAATAAAACCTGTTAACAAAAGACTAAATGTGGGTAATTAGTTAATAAAAGGACCTCTTGAAACCCTACAGTCAGGTGACATATTCTCAAATATATAACAGCTTGATAGATGTACAGACAGAGAGGTCACAGTTAGGTTAGATGACACTTAAGTGTATAAAAACTTGTATGCTATTTGTCAGTATAAATATAGGAATTAGAATATTTAAATAGGTAATTTTCTAGTAGATTGCAGGTATGACAGCTAATGTAGAACCTGCTGTGCAAGCAGACTGCTTAAAATAGACAACCAAAAATTGTACATATAACTAGTTGTATACTCATCTTGTACAAGTTATATAATTATAATTAAAATACAATAAAGACAATAGCTGCCAATAACTATAACCTTAATGTAAGCAAAAAAAAAAAAAGCAAGAAAATAGCATATTAGAACCATCAATTTCTTTATGTGACCTATTGTTTGCTAATTATGTTCAAATGGCTAAGCCACAAAACAAAGCTAATTAAAAAAATTTCAAGAATTAAATAAGTTTTTTAAAAAAATTTTATATCTTATCAAAAACATATATAAAATTTTATTTTTATATATATATTGTTTATAAAAAATTTTAGCTATAGACTTAATAGCCTTAATAAGACTGATCTTAGTACTTTCTTCTACTGTGCTGACTTCTAAATTGTCTAACTTCTCTAACATACTTGCCTTCCTTATTTTGTCTTTCTTATTTATAATTTTTGCTTTCTTAGAACCTCTAGTTAATAGGTTTTGTATCAACTTAACAAAACCAGGATTGCATAAAATTACACCTTCTACCTACGTTTTCTCTACTAAACCGTTATTTTTAGCCTCTTTCCACTTATTATTCTTCAACTCACGGAATCTACCAGTTTCGGTGGCTTGGCAGTTAATGCATTTCTTCATTTTCTATATATCTTTTATGGATAAAACTGTATATAAAAGTTGTTGGATTCAAGTGGATTCAGCTGATATTATTAAAGTACTGCACTAAAGCTTCAAGTTTGCTTAGAGTGACGCTCTACATTTCAAAGTAGGATAAGTAACGTGAGCTTTCCAAAAAAGTACTTTAAAACAATATAAGAAAATTCTTTATGAATTGTGTAACGGATCTACAAATGATGTGACGGTTCCCCCTGTTGTATTATACAATCTAAGTCATGTGATAGTCCATTGTTGAGTATAAAAATCTACTTTCGAAATAGTAATACACGATATCTGATATTAAATCAAAATGACTTCTATACAATTTACCGACGAGATCGTACGGCAGTACCTAGAACGAATGGGAATCGAACCGACAGGGTCGATAATTCGGTAAGAATCCTAGGTCCAATGAAGAATTTATTTATTTATTTCTTCGTGCTTACGAAGTTTAATTATGAACATAGAAGCTATAACCCGGAGGAATATAAGAAAAATTATTCAAGTTTACGAAAATACGTTGAAGAATCTTTAGATAAATACAAGGTTATTTATTTCACTCCAATCGCTTACCATTGTTGAATTTTCTCACCTGAGTTATCGTTTCTAAATTTATTACCAAATCATGAATCTGCATTTAGGGAGAACTTCAGAGAGTGCTTTGGCCAATATTTGTACACGCATATCTTGAGCTTGTTTCGAAAGAACATATCATCCAAGGTTTTGCAAATCAAATATTTTTGAGCATTTTTATTTATATGTCATAAGTTAACGTCTGAAAATTGAATTCTACAGCGACAGAGTTTTTCGACACTTTCCAATCGGATCATAGCACTCATATTAAAGAATTAAAGTCATTACGTGTAATAACCCATGCGCATCATATCCAGGAGAATGAGCTTGCTCAAAATTTTCTATCCAAGAAATTCCCGGTACAAATGACAAACACGGCATACGATATATTTATTGATTTTTTGCAAGACAAAAGTTTTCTATTAAGGATAGTGAATCAGCATCTTAAGATTGAAGGTAAGTGGTTCGTACCATCCTATATATCTCATCCTCTGAATTGATCCTATTGTACTGTGCATATTAGTCGGCACATCACATACCGAGATTGGTATTCCTGGTTTCTCATCGCAAGAACTTGAAGAGTTTAATCAACAAGAAGTTCAACTGGGACACATGCCAATGGACCCAGCTATGCGTGATGAAATTGAGAGAGTACTTAGCGACGAAGACAATTATCGAATAGCACAGATTGAAGCCGAATATCAAGCAGGGACTGATGAACAAAAGGTATTTATATATATTAAATGTTTTCTTTCCTATTTATTAACTTTACTATAATTATCTCAAATTTTAAATTAGACGAATGGTATTGCATACCAATCCCACTCACTACAACAAGAATTCATTGAAAAGGTTAAAAGGGAACAAAGTTCAGACGCACCCGACAGAGCGTCTATTCCGCTACCGTCATAGTATGTTTTGACCATTTAATTATAACTAAACCTATAATAACGCGAATATGGATTTACATATCTGACCTGAGAGCCATTCAGCAAGGGATCTGATATACGTGCACAGGTCGAGCTCATCAAAGACATATCACAAAGAATAGAATTGGGACCATCCACCACCCTTCCGTCTGTTTGTTTTTATACCTTTCATAACACTCATAATAGGTAGGTTGATCAGTATATAATATACAAGATTTTACTTGTAGTTACAAAACCTTAATTATGCCTATCGTCTATTAGTTTAAATTGTATATCTATATCGGAAGATTCGTCACTTATAGCAGGAGGTTTCTCAGATTCTTATATTAAACTATGGTGTTTGAAAGGTGAAAAACTGAAGGGATTCCAAAACCATGTTAATATTTCCGAAATAAATTCAGGTAAATTGATAAGAAACTTTCATTCTGTCCGTTACCTAATTTTACGAGCAATAGCTTTTTATATTGGTCATTTGTAAGCAAGCGATCTTGAAAATAAGCGAGAACACCTTGGTAGTGACTTTAAAAAACTCCTTGGACACTCCGGACCAATATTTGGGTTAAGCTTTAGCCCGGATAACAAGTATCTTGTTTCTTGCTCTGAAGATAGAACTGGTATGCTAGTCGTTACATCAATTTCTGGAGGTTATATCTGTATATTAAATTTAAATTTATTTTTTTATCCATAAATATGAAGTAAGGCTTTGGAGTACAGACACCTACACGAATGTTGTTTGCTATAAAGGTCATAATTCGCCCGTCTGGGATGTAGACTTTAGCCCACATGGGTTTTATTTTGCAACTGCAGGTCATGACAGGACGGCGAGACTGTGGAGTTGTGATCATATTTATCCTTTAAGAATCTTTGCTGGACATCTATCAGATGTAGATGTACGTAAAAATTTTTTCAATACATCAGTTTAAATATCACAAACATTGAAGTGTTAATTTCATTTCGTATATTGAAAAATATAAAGTGCGTGAAATTTCACCCCAATTCTAAATATGTTATTACCGGATCTGTTGATAAATCCGTTCGTATGTGGGATGTTCAGAGAGGATCTTGCTTTCGGATATTTTCAGGGCATGTTGGAGGAATTTATTGCATGTCTGTATCGCCGGATGGACGTATATTGGCTTCTGGGGGTAAGTTGATTTCATGAATATTTATACTTGCTTAATATGATACAAACATGCATTGATTTGGTAGGCGAAGATAAGACCATTATGTTATGGGATCTCGGAAGCGGAAAATTGCTCAAAAAGATGACAGGACATGCAGACGTCATTTATTCATTAGATTTCAGTAAAGAGGGTACTATCCTTGCTTCCGGAAGTGCTGATAACACCGTTAGACTGTGGGACGTGAAAAAAGGCATTTCCGATGATTCGTACGATGTAGATAATTTATCAACTAATAAAGTTAGATCTCAAGATAATGAAACAAAACCTTACTCTTACATGAAATCATCAGCGCCAACTATAATTCCAACCAAGTAAGTGCATTTGCATTTATTTATTTATATTATTAATAATTATTAACTGAATATTATTGTAGGGATCTTATAACTACATTATCTACAAAGAAAACTCCTGTTTACAAAATATATTTTACAAGAAGGAATTTGTGTCTAGCAGCAGGAGCCTATTGTGTTACTGAGGAAGAAAAAATTAAAGCTTTATAATATAGTGCACTTGTATTATGGTACACCTCTAAATCACATGACTCAGTTCGTTTATTATTACCAATCAAATTATGAAATGCCATTAAAATTGTTTTTATTATGAATTTATTTTAACCAAAAAAACAAATATTTGTTACTTAATGGGTGTTTTTAAACTAACCTTAATAATTTAAACATAATTACATATTTTTTGAACATATTTATACATATATAGTAATACTAGTAATGGAAAAAAATAAGAATAAAATAAACTATTGATAAAGCAACCATAAGGGTATTGTGAAATTATATATAAACAAGTTTTTTTATTAAATTATTTTTAAGTGTGCAGGTTTTATGACTTTAATGATAGTAAAATCATTAAAATTAGCGAACTATAATTTATTTAAAGAAAATTTTATATGTTAATTATTACGAGATTTGACCAATTAAAATTAGGTATCGCGTACCGTTTTTCGCCTTGTAGAGTAGGGATGTTAAGTCGAGGTAGGACCGTCCATGTTACACAAGCGATCCCAATTGATAAAAATTTTTTTTTATACGTTTTACAATACTTTTTTCGGAAGCTCGGGTAGATTATCTCATCTATGAAACAGGAAAAGTGCACTAAGTAAACTTGAAGCTTTCACTTTACCCTACAACATATTCGCTGAATCCATCTGAATCCAACCGCCTTCATATATTTTTTTTTTGCTAAAGTTATGTCTGAAATTAGGAAATGCGGCAACTGCCCTGCCACCAATTCAATGAGATTTCGTCCACTAAAAGATGAAAAATGGAGAGAGGTTGAACGTAAAGGCTTAATAAGAGATAAGTAGAAAGAGGATATTATCTTGTGTAATAAATGTTATATGAATTATGTTGAAAATCCATTAAGAAGAACTGTTAAACGAATGAAAATTTCAGTTCAAGAGGTAGAATCTAATATTAGGGAAGAACTAATTAACGAAGAAGTTGTAAACAAAGAGATAAGTATGATTGACCTTGTTGGGGTTATCAAGACAATGACAAGAATCTTCTATGATAGAGAACATATAATGAATAAAAGTTCTATATATTCGTATGATGAATTACAAGAAGAATTTCAAACCAATAAGGACTTAAAAAATTTTCTTGATCAACTTTATTTGGCAGTTAGACTGCTTGAACATACAAATCAAACCATGGATCATATAAAAAAATTAATAGTACACATATGTTATCTTCTTTCATCATTAAATAATACAAAGATTAATGTTTTTAAATTCGATTTAGTGTATTATTTGGATTCTGTAAGTACGAGTAATGAAGGTTTGGATACAATGACAACTTTTGGCATAGTTACAATATCAAGGGTGGTAGACTGAAAGAAAAAGAAAATTTTAGATGCTCATAAGAAATATATAGAGAATGCTCTTTCAAAATATTTGAATAGAGTTTTTATGCTGAATATTGATAACTATCACAATATTCATGTTCCACAGTAGTCTAATTCTACTAGTACATCCTGTCCAACACACATGCCAACAATTGTGACAAATTCATGTCCCATGGTAGCGATACCAAGTAACAGGATGCTCAATCCAAAATTTCTTGATAATGATCTTATAATAAAACATCTTAATGAATGGTTTATTATAAGCCTTGGTATTCCATATCAAGAACATTGTCAAAATTATAGAGGTGAATGTTCTGATGAGGAGCTCATTGAAAAACTAACTTTGCATAGTTACAATGACAGGTTAGTGGAAAAAAAGAGTGCCTGACATATACAAAACATCATTCTTTTTGATTTTGTTGGAGGCAATTTGAAGGAGGTAGAAGATTATACAAAAGCTCTTCAAATTGTATATAATCAAAAATCGATACAAAAATATTTTTTCAACTATGTAATCCCTATCATTGCAGATTGGCCTGACCAGTTCTTTATTTGTAAGGCCATTGCACACCGGCTTCTTCTCAACAATAAAATCATTCCCTCGTTTGTTACATCATTCTTGCCTATTATGAGACTCCTTCATGTGTTTTTGAATAGTCGGAAACTCCTTTATAAGAAAAATTCCTTTCTATTTAACGATATTTACAAAGGCATATTTGGAAAAAAGAAAAATCTTGGTAAGAAGCCACGGCCATGGCGAATCAATTTAATTTTCTAACTTATGCGTATGGCATGGCTTGACATATCTAATGTAGTTTATTCGAAGTTTGGTCAAACATGCAAGAATCTTGAATTTTTATATCTAACCAATCTTTTGAGCAATTTAATTCCTTTAGTTCTCGACGTTTATGCAGTGCACCATCAAGAAGGTGACTGGGCAGCTTATGAAAAAACCTGTCTATATTGTTGGAGTAATTTATTTCTTCGATTTGATCAAAGAAATTATAAACATGCTTCTTTAATGGTTTTTTCGGATATATTTTTTTGAACAGATACTAACCATCCAATAATAAATATAATTACTAATCATCTCATATCTTTAAGCAATTGTCTTGTAGAAACTGTTCATAGTATTATTTAATGATGTATGGCTAAATTTTATGCAGCAGACCAATTGCAAAAAGAGGCATGTTGTATGTTTCAAAATTGAGAAGATAACACGTTTCATCAACACTTTGTGAATTCTATGAAGTATCCTTACCAAACCGAAGCAATTACACATGTTATCTCACAAGTGTGCTACAGTCCTTTTAGAAATATTTATGAAGATATATGAAGCATGATATCAGTATCCTTTGATCGTTAGTTCGTCTGATGATGGCATTAATTCATATAAGTTGCCTTCTTTAGGCTATGAAATAACTGATCATCATCTTCCAAGGGGTTTTATTATCTCCAGGAAACCATATACAAGTGTATTGTGTGATTATTTATGCTGTGATTGTACTAATTATACAAATTTTTCTGAAAATGGTATTGTTCTTGCATGTGGGCATGGTTATCATAACCATTGCTTACAAAGGTGCAACTTTAAGTGTTTAATTTATTTAAGTTATCTTCAGGATAAGATTAGAACAAACATCGAAGCACTCAAAGTAAGTATGACAAAAGATTTAGACAAAAATGAATTTATTGAAGAGCATACTGAAAATACTATTGAGGATGAATCAGATGATGCTGAGGCAGTAATAGATAATATAGAAATGATGGATAATTTATTAAAAAATGTAAAAAATAATTTTTTAAATATTAAATAAATCTGACCTCTTAATTATTATCAAAATTAAATGTGATATATTAAAACATTTTTAATAAATCCCGTGAGATATTTTGTAAATTTAAATTTTAAAATTTTTTAATAAATCTTGTGGTATCTAGTAAAATGTTTATTATAAAGATCTTGATATTTCAATTCTTGCGAATGAATTGCTTCTAATTTCCTGAATCATCCCTTAATAGCCCATAGCATTTCAAGAATGATAATTTTTATATCTAATCTTGTAAAATGCTTTAAGTTTCAATAAATAAATAAATAAAAATAAAAAAAATTTTCAAATTTTACAATTATCATTATAGAATTAAAAAGATACTTATTGTTATCATTTGCTAATAGTCAAATTTCGTAATTTTGATTGGTTGAATCGGTATGATGATCAGTGGTCCTGAGTTAAACCATGGTTTCTATATTTGGGATGGTCCTATTTGTAAATGTTAAGTGGTCCACAGGAACCAGTTCGGACTAGGTCTTGACTAGACTTTTTAGGAACTAGTAGAGACTAGTTCAGTATTAGTCCAGTTCAGCTCTCACATGATATGAACATAGTGTTATTTTTGACATATTAAATAAAATTCGATAAAATATGAATTAATAATGATACTCACTAAGTGATGGTATTTTAAATAAAATTTGCTGATTGGATGTCAATGATAGGTACTCCCGATCAGGGCTTCAGACACTATAGTTATATGCTAGTCATTTAAAAATTGTCATTCTTGATCTATTTATATTAGAATTTAATTGGCCAAAATAACAATTCAATACATGCATATGTATTATATTAATGCATAATTGTTTATCTGTATAAGATATTCGATTAATGGATTAATATATACAATAATATATTTGATTAATAGATTAATTTATAGATTAATTTATACCATAATATAAGCATTAATCACTAGAAAATGTTTTGGTTCAGTTGAGCAAAATTAACTTACCTTTAAACTGAGACAAAAAAAATAAGATTGAATAAAATATACTGGTCAACAAAATTTTCATATTGGTAGTGATGTTTGCTTCTATGTTTTGTCATACTCATGGTCATTATAATTGAAATTTTTTTAAAAATTTTAATCTTTTATTTATTAAAAGTTATGAATTTCCTTGTTCTATTTTTATACTAAATCTTTAATGCATCATCAAAATTAAATTCCTCTTTTTTTGATCTTTCTAATCTGATTATCATTAACATATGTAATGTATTATTATTTAAACTACTATGTAATTTAGTCTTAATTAAATTTTGTTTGAAAAAACCATGCTCACATTTTATACTAGAAAAAGAAATAGAATACATTATTGATAATAATTTTATAAGATTCAGAAATAAGTTATAATGAAATTGAAACAATAGAATAAGTAATTTGTTTTTTTTTTTTTTTTTTTGGTATTAAGGTGAGGTTTTGCCTTTATCTTTATTAATAATTTGTTATAGGCAACTACATGAGTTGA
>CAJVQA010008855.1:0-12600 GCA_910591915.1 Cetraspora pellucida
TCAATGACCTAATAATTAATTTAACCCCTGGATCAATGATCTAATAATTCATGCAATTTCCGTTTGACTCGCTAGTTAATGATCTAATAAATCATGCAATTTCCCTTTAACTCGCTAATCAATGACCTCATAACCGTAATGATCATAGGTCAGGTGATCCTCACGATAATATCCCTCCTGTGCCTACGTCACAGTCGGTCCTAATTGTGAAACGTTTATTAGTGAAATTGTTTAGATTAATAGTCTTAGACTTGCATTCAGGATAATTCAAACTGGAATTTTTTTAATTTTGACAAACTTTATAATTATATATGTGTAATCAGTGTTGTTTATTTTTGATGTTTATTCTGACATCTATCCAGGAATATCCAACATGTCCAGACTCTTATAATTAATAAATTTATAAATATTTTTGATTCTTTTACCTAAAAATTTATTTTTCTCGATTGTAATTGACTAATAAAATTATTGCATTTTATTATATTTTAATATATTGTGTTAGAAATATAATATTTCTGTATCATTAAATTTTCACAGAAAAAGTCTTTAAAAAACTGATTTTGTTTTGTCTCTCATTCTCTGTATAATTAATACGATGAAGAACACTAAACGGGTATGCCTCTTCCGTCATTGAGCATCCTACGCAGCCTTCACGAGTATCGGCTGGCTAATATAGTTTTCTCATTATGAATTATCATTATTACTACTCTAATTATTTCAGCAGTCGTTCACCTTACCTTGCTACTGTCGTTCGAACAGGTCGCAATTCGAAACACCTACAAGATTAGATACCTACCCATTCTTATCCCTCTTTTAAAAATGACTGCCGTCCCAGCAGGTCAATTCACTTAAATAATGCTTAATTCACGAGAAGGGTGGATGGGTCGATGTAACCAGAACGAAAGTCGGGTTCGCAGAAAAGACAAAGTTACCTTCCGTTATTTCCCAAGTTTTACTAATATACTACTATTCAATTACCTCATAATTACTCAATTACCTCTAACTTACTAACATACTACTTCCATTAATCATACTCCGATCACTGATCTCATTACTCATTACTCAGATTACCTAATACTTTCGTTCGATTAATCGATAACCGATCGAACATGTGATCGTAAGAGGGCCTATCACATGTTCGATCGAATAGCACATGATTCGAGACAAAAGCTGCTTTGATACTTACTGTGAGCAGTAGGATGGTAGCGCCGGAAGCAGGTGATTGGTGTGGCGCAGTAATGAATTAACGGCTATGTCGATCATCTGCCTAAAGTGGGTTTACGGCAGTATACGCTGTATCCTCTATATCTGGTGGATAATGGATATCAGTGTAATAAGGGGATCAGTGGGATACAGTGTATAATTATAATAATCGGTACAAATAATATAATCAGTATCATTGACATAAACATTATAATTAGTATAGGAGGGATACTAAATATAAGTGCTATATCACGAATAAAGTGTATAACATGCCTTATGTAAACGAAAGTATATTGTGAGCCCGATTTTCGGGGTCACAGGTGACCGAATCGAAGCGACGATCCTGACCCGATCCGAGGTCACACGAAAGTGACGGAAATGTCACTTATGTTACTTACGTCGCTTCTGCGACTTCGCCTACATATGAGTTAAACGAAATATTAGCGTTTTATTAGATTTAGTTAGGATATAGAGTATAAGAAATATATTGCGTTTAAGAGAGAAATTAACTGCAAATGTAAACAAAACGTTTATTAAAATAAAGGGCATTTTTGCCTTGGGAAAAAGACAATTCCCGCATTCCTAACAACAAATTCCTAATAACAAATTCCCTAATAACAAATAAATACCCGACCCCTAAAAAGTAAAAGTCTACTCTATACAAACTAATAATCCATCGTAAATCCCGTTGTTACCCCTATCGTTCATTTAAATAAATCCCTAGACTCGCAAGTTGATTGTTCGCCGCAAGTCACGTGACAAGACCGTTAAAAAAATCGAAGAAGTTCCAACCCCGATTCGACGTAGTGTAATCCCGGGTTGAGGAAGACAAAGAGAAGACAAGAGAAGACAAAGAGTTAGTAGAAGAATAGATTGCAGGAAAGACCTAGAGAGAAGAAGAGTACTTACCTACGGATAAACCACCCAGCCAAATCTAACACGCCTATTTCGACTTAACCGCCGTAGGTTATGCGAGAGTTGGATTAGTTTAGCGACAGACTCGCCGATTCCGGAATCACAATATAATAAAGGCTTCGAGCCCTACGAAGAATACATTGATCGTTCGTGATTCAAATAAAATTCGTCCCCTAATAAGAATATCCTACTGTCGTTATAATAATATCTACAATCATAAACTATCCACTCACCAAATATAACACGCCCCTTTCGACTAAGCTGATTCGTAGGTTACACGATGCATCCGATTGAGAAGCGACCGACACGCCGTTCGATGGTGTCATTACGTATCGAGCAACTGATGAAAACTATACGTTGACACGAGCGAAACGGCGAGTCAGTCGCTTGTCGATCGAATACGTCGTGTAACCTACGAACGGTTAGTCGATAAGAGGCGGTTAGATTTGGCGAGTGGTGTGTTTATGATCGTAGGTTTTATAATTCAGCGAAAGCAAGTAATTATTTAGGGACAGGTCTTAAGATAAGCGCTAACTGAACTGTTCTTGTAGGGCTCGAAGCCTTTATTATATACTTTCATTTACATAGAGCATGTTATATCCTCTATTCGTGATACATCGCTTATACTACTTATAACACCTATATTAATTATACTGACAGTAATGTTTATATTAATGATATCGATTATATTGCTTATACTGTTTATAACGTTCGTACTGATTATTATAATTATGCACAGTATCCCTTTGATCCCCCTTATTACACTGATATACATTATCCACCCGTCATTAGGTATACCACGAATACAGTGTATACTGCCGGTAAAAGCCCTTTTTAGATAGATGATCGACATAACGTTATTCTATTATTGTGCTACGTCGACCACCTGCCTAACCGAGCTTCCGACGTCATCATCCTACCGCTCACAACGTATATACTAAATTGGTCCATATAAAGTTACCAGTCGATTTTGATTTTTTAAAAAATAATAAAAGTTATATAATAGAAAATTAGAGATAATATAGTCATTATAATAAAAACTTTTTAAAAACTGACAATGTACAAAACTATTAGACAAAATTTTCTCGTAAAAAAGTTTTTGCAGTTTTAGCGAGTTAAAATATACATTCTTTGCTATATATATGTTGTAAGTAGGAACGGATTTTGAATTTTAAGGTTAGATTTATATAAACCAAATTCTATTCTAAAATTATAATTTTATTAAGCAATTCCAAACCCACATAAATTCCGTCTAGTGCTTGTAGTCGATTTTGTGCTAGTCGATTTTATCGGCTTAGCTGACTTAGTGAGTCGATTTTTTAAAAAATCGACTTAGCCGACTTATATAGTAAATAGTAATTTAAATTACCTAAATTAAGAGGGGTACTACAGTACTATGCAGGGGAATAGATTAGTCGCGCAACCAAAATTCAGCAGATCGGCCAAACTTTAAATCGGGTGCATCGGAGCTGGGCCGGCATTAAGCAATAATACTATCCAGCTATATTATAGCCAAATTAGCATCTGAGCAATTTTACTTAGTACATAGGCTACTGGTTTATTAGTAAAACTTTGAGCAAAATTAATCAATTCCGGACCATTCCGACCTGGAATTTTGGTCAATCTGCCAAATTTGGTTACACTACTATAGTCAAGCTTCACTTCAAGCTCTCGTGGTTTCAGATGTTCCTGAATTTGCATTTAAACTTTCCTTAGGAATTTTGGTGACTTCAGCATTGCGAACCATTATGCCATGGATCACACTTAATCAGGGTTCTGCTTGCATTTAAAAAAATGCTCTATCATTAACTTTAATTATTATACAACAAGAGCAAAACAAGTTTCTCAATCAATAGAAACAATAGGTTAGAATAATAATTCTTGCAAATTGGGTGATAAGTAATTAAATTAGTAATATTATTATGCAAGCTGACCTGAATTCAAGGGTTTATGTGGGAACTTCATGTAGAATTCTAAAATTATATGTATTCAGGATTGGCAATAAAGCTTAATGAAGCTTAATAGAGTTCAATGGAGCCAATAGATACTATTTTGAGCTCCATTTGTATAACTACTAAGTCTGTTGACTCCATTGCCAACCCTGTATGTACCATATCAAAATTATGTACAAATTACAGATATGTATCATTATGCATATATACTGGTAAAAGGCATCTATACATTAAACTAATATAATCAATAAAATATCCAAGTACTATCATTATAATAATTTTTTTTTTTTAATTAATGTAAAATAGAATGGTTAATTTTTAGTAAGTTAAAAAGGGTACTTGTTAAAAACATATATTAAGAAACTGTAATAAAAGGTCTTATACTTATAACTGATTATAATAATAAATTGAATTGCTTTAAACAAACCCAAATCAAAAAGAATATTTTTTTGAAATCCAGAAATATTTTTGTAAGTTTTCTGATCAAAATACAAAGACTTATAAGCTAAACTTTTAAGGATGATGTAATATAATTAATAATTTTGCTGATACATATATCCAACCTGTATGTAATATTATGTATTTAAAAAAAAAAACATAATAAATACCCTTAAATTTTAATATCAAAAAAAGATCGATGATCTCTTTTTTCTAACTACTTGTATTTAAAGTTGAGAGTAATTTAGAAGAGACAAAATTAATCTATTTAAGAGTTCTTTTCTCTTTAAAAACAGTATCAAAACAGAAGTACCTTTCCTCATTTCTAAGAAATGTAGTACTCCTACTATTGAAGCTTATAAATATAAAAGAATTAAGTTTAATAATTATACCAATATGAAAAAACTTACTGCATATAACAAAAAAGATTCTCACTCTAAAAAGAATACTACAATAGCAAACAATTATCCAACAGTTCCAGTAACTTCTATACAACTAAACACCAATAACAACAACACATTTAGTTGAGACAAACAAGTCTTGTTAGAAAATACAGAAGGTTTCTTTGAAAGAAGAGAAGACCAAAACAATGAACTAAACATGTCTGATTATAAAACACATACTGAAAAACCTAACAATAATGAAAATTTAGTATCAACAATAACAATATACATAAACCCATACATGATGTCATCAATTAACTTGAATTTAACTAAAATAAACAAAAGCAAAAAAACCTTAAACAGATTCTAAACAAGTCTTTTTGTAAAAATTAAAAGAAGACAGTTAACTTTTTTTTCTTTTTCACAAGAAATAATATAAAATCAAGAAATAATAATGTTCTTATTTTAGATATTCAATATTTAAATAGTTCACTAAATATAATTATAATTTAACTTCATAAAACTGTAGAATATGATATAATAACAGCTAAACTGCATATTAACAAGGGTACACATATTCACTTAGAATTAGTTTTTTCAAACAAAGAAAAACTGAAGTATTATTCTTTTAAAGAAATACAAATCATTAACAGAACATATTATGGCTATATTCCTTCTGACACAAGATGATCTTTTTTTCTAATCAAAATTAAAATATTTTATTAGGTAACAAAGACCTTATCTTAGAAGAAATTAAAAAAACCTTTGACAACATAGCCAAAATTGTCTTAATTAAACTACTTTTAATCAAGAGCACATCATATTTAACAGATCAATGGATTATTACATTTAAAACTACTGATAATTCAGGACTAGAAAAAAAATCTCATAATTCAATATTCTCATGAATAACAAAATTATCACAGAATAGTGCTCAGTTCCAAAACTTTACTTCTTTTGTAATAAAAAAAGACATATTAAAAAGAAATATCTTCAATACTTACAAGCAGTTAAACTTCAATTACAATATAAAAAATATAATACAAACAAGAAAAAAAGCAAAACTATTTCTTATAAAAGAGAAAAGGAAAGTTTCAAAGCATAAGAACAAGAAATTCTTATATAAGACCTAAACATGGATATAAATCAAACTGAAGAAACTTCTTTAGTCAATTCAAAAAAAATAACATTCTAAAAAAGTTAAAAAAGAGGTTATTGAAAACTTAGCAACAATGAAAGAAGATCTGAAAGTTTCTTATAATGAAACTCTAAGTAATATTGACAAAGAAAATTTTTCTATCAATAATATTTCTAGTACTATTATTACAAAATCAGAAAAACCTTAAGCTTTGAGCTCTTCCTTGATGCTAATTACAAATAATATCAATTTGTAGTCTTATTTTGACAATGCTGAAAAAGAATTTATACAGTTGTTTTATATAAAAAAAAAAAAATAAGAAAACTTTTACAAAACAAAAGGCTGAGCCAATCAAAAAAACTTCATACAGAAATCCTTATAATGGAGTACAGAACTCCCAGATCTAAATTTGTATCACAATGCAATTTTTCATAACTAATTATATCAAATTCAAAATGGCAACTCTTAATATAAAAGAGTTAAACAACTAACAAAAACAATGAAATACTTTAATTCTTTTAAAATCATATAAACTAGACCTAATCATGTTATAAGAAACAAATCTAAATAATGAAAACACACAAAACTTTCTTAAAAACCAATTAACTCTATCTAGACAAACAAAACAGCTATACTTGCAGCAACAAAGATATAACTTTTAAAAACATCGAAATAGATCTAAATAATAGAATAATTATTACCAACTTTAAGTGCAAAAAGCTTATATTTCAAGTTTCCAACATATACACTCCACCTAGCCCAGGAGACAGAAATCTTTTTTTTGAAAAATGGTCTTCTTATATTAAAGAAAATGCTATTAATATTATCGAAGGTGACTTCAATAATAATCTCTATTCAAAAAAAGATAAAATTAGTAAGACAGCTTTACAACATGACACTACAAAAACACAACTTCAAGATTTTACTAAAAGTTTTTAGATTCTTTTAACTTTGCAAAAACTAAGCCTTTCTATATCTTTTTCCAAAAAACTCAAAGCAATCATACTATGGCTACACATTTGGACTATATTTTTGTTAACAAAAACAATATTCATTTAATCTCAGAAGTTAATATAAATTTGAAAACTCAGACCACCTACTGGTTAAGTGCATCCTAAATTTTAACTCTAAGGGTAAAGAATCTACTCTTTGGAGGTTTAATAAAAACTGTTTTAGGAATGAAAGACTAAAAAAAGAGATATTAGATAAAATCTCTGATTTAGAAAATGTAAAAGATTGAAACTTTTACAAAGTATATATATAATATATTATTAGAACCTTTAGAAAACCAAGAGTAACAGAAAACAAAATCACAAAACTAAACAAAAACATTACTCAACTAAAAAAAAGACTAGCACATAATTTTAAAAACAGCTATCTACATTCACAAATCAACATGCTAAACTCAAATCTTTAAGAAGAATTATCTTAGTTTGCTGAAAAATGGCAAACTTGTTCTAAAGCCTAATGAATTGAACAAGGAGAGAAATCTACAAAATACTTCTTCACCAGGTACAAAACAAGAAAAGCTAGCTCTGTATTAAAAGACATTAAAGATCCTAAAGCTTTATAACAAACAAGAGAAAACATTTTTTACTATATAAAAGAAAAATGTACAGAAATTTATAAAAAAGAGAATATAGATATTAGCTCAGCAAAAAAAATTACTGAAAACCTGTCACAAGTTTTCCTTGCATATAACTTGTCTCTTATTCAAGAAATTATACAAGAGGAAATTAGCAATATTATTAAAACCTTCTAAACAATAAGGCTTCTAACACAAATAGACTAATATATGAGTTTTATAAATTTACTAAAGAAGTAATAACACCAGTTCTTTATGGTGTCTTTAATCATGCTCTTAGCTTAGAAGTCATGCCAACTTCTTAATATAAAAGTTTAATTTCACTAATATCTAAAAAGCAAAAAATCTCAAAAATGTGAATAACTAAAGACCGATATCATTAGTTAACAGTAATGCCAAAATTTTTATAAAGATCTTGGCCAATTGTCTTAACTTTATATATAAGAAGATAGTACCTCACCAACAATATGGATTTATCAAAAACAGATCTATTACAAATGTGGTCCTTAATATTATTACTACTTTGAGAAACTAAATAGATCCTTCTAAACAATATTGGTTACTTTTTATTAATTAACAAAAAGCATTTGATTGTATCAATCTGATTTTTTAGAACTAACTTTGAAGAACATGAACTTTGATCACAAATTCATAAGCCTAGTACATAATCATTTCTCTAATTAAGAGGCTCATATTATAGATGCTATGGTTATCTTCAGACCACTTAGAGTAGAAAGAAATGTTAGACAAGAAGATTCTCTTTTTTCATTTCTTTATATACTAGCTTTCAAGTTTCTTATAAGAAGTCTAAAAAGACAATTACAGGATATAAAATTAGAAAATTAGTTTTTTAGAACTTCTGCTTATACAGATGATTTAACAATAAGAATTGGATCTTCTATAGACTGAAACAAAACTATAGCAGCACTAAGCCTATACAAAGCAGCTTCAAATATAAAATTAATAGAACTAAAACCAAATTAGCTTCTCTCACAGCTATAGCTCGATGAATAGAACTTACTAATAAAAACTAATTTATCAAATTAAAAGAACAAGAAAATATTATCATTTTGGGCTATAACATTCTCACTAATAGACAACCAAAGAAAGATCTCTGGCCTACTACTATTAACAAGTTAAAAAAATTTTTAGACAAGCTTTTAAACAGAAACCTCTTCTTTAAAGAGAAAATCTTAATCACAAAGTTATTTACCTTATCTAAAGTTTGGTACTCAGCATATCTGCTACCTCCAAACAGAAAGCAGATAGCAGAAATTAATAGAATTATAACCTTTTGGATTAAGGGTATATTACAGATGCTATTCAGATATTCAATTTTTTAGCAATTGACAAAGTTAGCAGGTTTTCAAGCCTCAGTTATTAAAAATATACTAGATGCTCACTCAATAACAGTTTGTATGAGACTTTTTACATTCAATATCATGTAAGCAATATATAAAAGAAATAGGATACAGTCAATACTTAGTAATAGAAGAAACATTTCTTCTATTCAGATACTAAATTCTGGTAATGCAAGTATGAAAGCCTGACCTTCAGAATGAAAACTCTATTTAAAGGCCTGTGCAAAAATTAAAAGCAAGGTCCTACACACTTTTAACTGGTCTTGGAATAGTAATAAAATTAGAATTAGAAAAATTAAAAAAGATGAACTCTTAGTTAAAAAAATTTTGAAACTCTTAAAAAAATCTTCTCTCTCATTGACTATATTACAAACATCTTTGCAGATGCTTTAGCCTACTTGGCTCTTTTTAAAGTCTGTTTGTAACAAGAAAAAAGATATTTTTTGGTGTTTTTTTACAAGAATTCTCACTAGGTTATCGATTAAGACATATTGGATCATCAGAAACAGAAAACTGTACTTGGTATTCAGATGAGATACAAACTATAGAATATTTTCTTTAGAATGCCCTATAGTATAATTATCTGAAAGAAAGCATACAGTTTTCTTAACATTAACAAGGAAATACTTATATTATCCTTACTCAAAGATATCTTTCAAGCCTCTAAGAATACTTGTCCTTAGGCTCTAGTAGCTTTAACCTAGTTATATATTAACACAATCTATAAAATATGATGCTGCTACACTTCTGTAAAATAGAAAAGCTCAAATACACCTCTTAACTCTTTAAACTCTCTTATTAGAAATCACATTTCAAAAAAAATATGAATTCTAAAAAACAACTTCTTTAGTACTAGATTTAAATCTTTTAAACTAATATGTAAATATCTAAAAAGTAACTAAGTCATTCATAATATCTTAATAAAAGAGCACCACCTGCATCCTTAGTTGTAATGACAACAGGAATATTCCAAAAAAAAATATATATTTTAACATCAATACTCTTATATGCTATTAAATATTGCATATGTTTTAAATAATCTATAATAAAATATATAATGATCAATTATTTGATAAGGTAATTAGTAAAGAAAATATGTTATTTGAGTATGACAGAACTTATAATTTTGAAGATAACATTAGTGATGCAAATGATATTGATGATTAAGATGTTTATGATAATGATAATATAAATAAAAATTATACTAATGCTAAAAATAAAAATGAAAATAAAAATCTTAATGAACACATTAATAATACTGCTAGGTCTTCATTTATTATATTCTATTTTGTCTCTGCCTCATGTGAAGTTTCTATAAAAAAAACTCAAAATCAAATATAATATATAAAAAAAAGCAAGCCTAGTAGTAACTGAGTATAGAAATATACTCACTGAAACAAGTTAACTAAGCTTAAACATTGTGATATCTTTATAAAGAATAAAGATAATACTTCTGAGTGATATAAAACATTATTTATACCCAAGACATCAACAACTAACATAGTTGCACATTTATGTACTAAGCATTAAATTTATAAACAACAAAAATAAGAAGTGTAGCCTTCTGTTATATCTACAAACCCTATATTAACCATTTAACCAAAAATTGAAGTAATGATACAAAAGCAGATTAAGAAAACTTTATCACTTTCTGAAAAAAAACAAAGTTATATTATTTATCTGCTTAGATAATTGAAGCTATAATGCCATTGGATTGTATTAACCATAATTAATTTCAAGATATTAGCTATGAAATTAACCAATAGTTTGAGGTTTCTTGTACTAATATAATTAAAATTGTAATTAAAGAATTAATAATTTATACACATGCATTATTAAAAGAAATGTTAGACCAAACAATGATTTCTGTCTCTATTACTACTGATTTATAGACCCAAAATCATGTTCTATATATTGGAATAACAGTACACTGGCTTTCTAAAGATTTTATAATATATCAATCCTTAATTACAATTGAGCATTTTGCCTACCTACTGTTATCCTATATTTATTTCTTTTAAGATAGTAGGTAACTAGAGTGATCTTAGACAGTAAACACTTTTTGTAACCTTACTTGTTATTGTGTTATAACTAAGTTGAAAAACATTTTTAAAGAAAACTTAACAAAAAAGATTTAAGACAATTTGCAATTATGAAAAAGGCTACAATTAAAAGTATATGAAAATACTAATAAGTGTTTAGTTTGAGTAATATAAAGTAATAGTTTATTAGTGAAAAAGTATGAAGACTCCATATTGAATTTGAGCTTCGCATTGATCACTTTTATACTTTTTGGCTACATAATGTATATAACAGCCTATATCTTTTACATATACAAGATATTTTACAACTACTATTAATAAAATAAATAAGATATGTTTGATATATAAAATAAATAAACTAAATAATATATATAAACTAAATATAATATGAAATATATATGCTCTAAAATGTATAAATGTTATATATATTATATGTATGATATTTCACGCAGTAATCATTCAACCAATCAGATCACAGCTTTCTTATTAATTTAGTTATTAGATCTGATCTTGTGATCTTGTGATCAGAAATGAATAATCTATATCTCATTAGAACTGTCTCAGTAAGCTGATTTGAATGGTAGTGGTTTCATCAAAATTCTGTCTAGTGGATTAAGAGTTATGATCATTTTTGTAGGGTAACACTATATACTGAAGATTAAATTAAAGATTTTCTGTATAAAGTTTTTGTAAAATGGAATGTGTTTAATAAAGTTAGTGCAGTAATAACCAATAACACATCATCTATGATGAAAGCAGTTAGACAATTAGACATCACCCATCTTGATTGTAATGTCTATACTATTCATCTTGCAGTAACAGATGAAATAAAAAAGTACAAAGTTTTAATTGGATGTGCAAAATTCTTGCATAATCTTTTAGTTAATCATGACAAATATCGATCATTATTTAGAAAGATCTAATATGACATAATTGAAAAAAATAAAATTACTAACCTACTCATCACCAATACACACATTCTAGAATCTATATCAAGTGATATTGCTACTAGATAGAATTCTATTTATCTTGTTCTTCAGTGCTTTCTTGAGCTCTGAAATCTAATTTTAAAATTAGCTACAAAATTAAAAAATAATCCTAACTGTGCAATTCATGCTGATAGTAATAGTTTAAGTAAAAGAATACTTTCAAATAAAAAATAGACAGGTACAATTATAAAATTTTATAACTTCACATAATTTTGTAATAAGTTTAAATAAATTAGTTATTATATAATTTGTAATTTGAATATATAATATGTAGTATCTAAGATTTTTTTTTTTTCCTTTGGCAGTCTTGCCAATACTCTTTATTAAGATTTCTGTTTATATATACAAACATTTTTAGACTTAATGTGCTGAGTTGACATTCCGCAGTTACTTCTATGAGCACTTACAAGTGATCTGCCATACCAGTTACCTAATTTCTAAAGAAAAAAGGGGATCTGGGGGGCTCATTCGACCACCACCCTACAATAGAGTATTACCAATCTGATAACACTTTCTTATAGGGAAGTGAAAGAAGAAAAAAAAACACTAAACTAAACTAAACTAAAAGGGATACAGGAAGAAAAAAGAAAAGAA